>PVKA01000304.1:101627-194744 GCA_004027165.1 Ctenomys sociabilis | reverse complement strand
TCGCCTGGGGAGCAGAGCCTGGTTCTGGTCTCTGCTTGTCACCTTTCTCCTTGCTGTGGACTTCAGATTACATAAGTGGCTCTTCCTTAGTCTTTGAATTTTCAACCAGAAAATGAGGAACTTAAGTTCCTGGTATCTGCTGCTTCTTCCTCTGTTCAGATTTACTTTCATGATTGGCCATCAAGAATGACTCAGAAGTGTTTTTAGTGGACTTCTCTTTCACATAGTGAAAGCAAACATCCATAAATAACCCACTGTCTTGGCACCAGGAATCTCCTTTTATCAGGGATTGGGACCAAGGGAACCATTGCAGGAGCCTATGAAGAAGCTCTGAGCATCACAGGGAGAGGCAGGGTCTGGGCTGCATTCCTGCCTCATTTCTGGGTCTCCCAGGTTGAGTGTTTATCTTCTGGCACTCAGGTTGCTGGTTCTAGAATTCTGGGGGCCACTGCACCCTAAAGCTGAATGTGATGGGTGCTCTGAGTTGCATTTCATGATCCCCAGCTTTCAAGGCTCCCATCAAAGTGAATTCATCCTTTTGGAGACAAACTCTCTGTTAACTGATTTATATAGTATTTTTGAGTCAAAGCCTGTTCTCAGATTATATATCCTGGTTGATTCACTCCTTCTTCTGCTATTCCACCTACTCCGAGCACTATGGGGCCTGGCCGATGAGTCCACCTGATCAGTAAATGAGGTCTGGGGCTGACACCTTTGAGTGTTTTGGCTGGAATTGCTGCCCAGGCTATAATGTCCAGCTTTCTCTGGGATGCCCTGTTATTTCTGGGGCAAGGACATGACCTGCCTCATACTCTTCAGCATTGTGAATTGGGTATGGACAGAAGCACCTTTGCCCTGCCCACTGGGCACCTCCTCCAACTCAGCCACTTGAAAAACTTCAAGTGCCGTGACTACAGATTGGTGTGGGAACTCGGAAACAAAGAGCCTGTACCATAAGCCCAGAAAGGCAGGCATTTTGCTCTGGGAAAAGAGACCTTTGTGCAGATAGGTCACAGGTTGCCCAGTGTCCTCTTGTACTTGTACAGCTAAGAATTCAAAGGGTAAAGGGCTGGTGAGATAGCTCAGCAGCTAAGTGCCTGCTTTACCAAGTGCAGCGTTTGATCCCCGGCCCCGCATACCATGCTGGCCTGGCCCCTGGGCTGCACTGAGCAGGGAGTGACTCTGGGGCTGGTGGCACATGCCAATAATCCTTGCTCAGGGCAGCTGAAAATAGGAGGATCACTGTGAGTCTGAACTGCTTAGTGAGACCCTGTACCAGATACATAAATGGGAGAAAAAAAAAGACTTCAAAGAGTAAATCTTGTGTGTGGAGTGGTATAGTCCGCAGCAGCTATGTCCTTTGTGTCCTCTTACTCACTGTGGGGACTGTAGCTCTCTATTGTAGGTAGGCCTTCTTTTGGCCCAAGAAAGTGACAGATGCTTTTTATTATAATGTTTCACTTTTTCCACAAAGTTTGTCACTTACCTGAGTGCATGTTGAACATGGAAACCATAAGCAGCCTGCTTTTTTTTCTTTTTCTCCACTGCTATTAGAAGTGATATTTTTTATTGTTATGTATTCATTGTCCTTCTGCTGCACTTGTTTGGAAAACAAAAAATAAAAACAAAACAATATATATATATATATATATATATATATATATATATATATATATTACTACTGTTGTGAAAAAGTAAATTTTCCTGCAGATCTGGATACATTACAATAGTGTTTCTATGCCACTTACCATTTTTCTTTTTCTGCCTGACACTGAATAAGTTAGCAGTGTACATGATGCCAGCCATGCCTGCTTCCCTCTAGTGGCATGGATCAGAGACTCTCTTGCCTTGATGTGAAAAGCCATGATTCTAAGAAGCTTCTGGAGTCTGTATTTAAGTTTTAATGGCAGAGCTGGATATGCAGTTTTACCACCTATGGCTCTGAAATTGAGAAAAGCACCCTGTATGGTCTCCTAAATATTTGTTTGCTTGTTCAGCTTTGTCTCTGCGAATGCATTGTTTCTCACTGCATGGGGCTTGTAAAATATAATTAAAGAAAACATCTATTAGGTTGGGCGCAACAACTTGTAAATCAAGAATCCAAGGGATCGAACTGAATGAATGTCCCAAAGGACAGCGTTGCTCGGATGCTGTGTTCAAGATAATGACTGACTGGCAGTGGCCTGACATTATAGCTCTACTCCAGGATGTGCTGTTGGCAGATGGCAAGATGACATTTAAGATAAGCACAGTTCAGCAATGGCAGACATGTGGATGTGTGTTAGTTAGCATCAGAAGTGCTTTATCATCTTCCTGGATATCTGTGGATGGGAAGTTTCTATCAAAGAGCTAAGACCATACTGGAAGCACAGGGCTGTCTCCATCAGCCGCTGAGGGCTGGCGTTTGTCCTGAGTCTCCTATTATTTTTCTTCTCTAGATTTATGCTTCTTGAGCTTATAGCATAGCTCTGCCATTATGCTGTGGTTGTCATGGCACTCTCAGCTACTAAAAGGGAATGTGGCCATTTGGTTGGAAGTCTATGTCTCTTAGTCTTTGGCTGTTGGTTCTAGTTAGATACGATTCTATGTCAATAATCTCCTCCTAGAATTTTCAGTCATAGGCATGACCTGGCACAAAATCAGTCTGTCGGATTGATTTAATTGTTTTTTTCCTTCCAAGAAAGTATTTCTTATTCACTGCTTTAATTTTATGTGAGAAAGGCATTTTTGGTGCTTGTCTTAGGTAAAAGAAAAGACAGCATTAAATGTAATTTCCCCCCATTTTTAGTATTAGACTTGTTTTCATTCTGGCTGCATAGCAAATAACAAAGTTTGGGCATGTTTGTCAACTATCTTGACTTGCAGAGGGATTTTGAAAAATTCAGCAACCACAACTCAGATTCTCTGTCTTCTCTATTGACCTTCCTCCACACAATGCCCTCCTCTTTAAGGATGAAAATAAATGAAAACAACATGCTCACTTCCTCAGAGCTATCATACTTTATAGCTGTCATATTCATTCTTTATCAAATGACTTTCTCTATCAGTGATGGCCAGCCATGTAGAGACTGTCCCAGCCCAGCCCTGGTGATGTTTGTGCACTCTGCACAATGTTACATCCTGCTACTTGTCCATGCTTTAACTAGAGCCTGGCTCTTTGCTATATGTTCCTCTCCTTCTCTTCCTCCATCCTTCCCTTCCTCTCCCTTCTCCTCCTTCTCTTTCTTCCTCTTCTTCATCTTTCTCCTCTCCTTCGCACTACGGGATCCACACATCTATTGACCAGGAAGCATTTTTCCCTCCATCTATTAATGTACTGACAATTATTTTCAGTACCTGAATACACATGATATATGTGGACAGTCACATAATTACATTTCATGAAGTGTATTTTCCATCCCTGCTTTTATAACTTGGTGATTTCTCTCCTTTTAAGTATAATGCATTTCACCCCTCACAAATAATATCCATCAGATATATCAGAATCCAGGACTCCGGCCTCACTGATCTTTCTGCCAAAGTTAATTTGGCATGTAGTCTGCACAAGCAAGAGCCATAAGCCTTAGAAAGGAATTCTACCTTAGAGATGCCAGGTTTCCTAGGAATAAATCATGCTAGTGCTCAGAAAGCAAATTTGCAGGGTTGAATATCTGCAGGTACATCACCATTTGGTTTCACAACAGTGAAAGGTTTTTATTCTGTGGCAGCACTGTACCAAGGGCTTAGGATAGAGAGAGAAGTGGAGTGCCCATATGTTGGGGAATTGCCTCAAGGGCCATGGCCCTAGTAGCAGCATGATGATGGCTAGGAATGAAGGTCATTATGTTTTCTCTCTTGATCAGCCTTCCTTCAGAGAAGCATCTCTGTTCTCCATGAAAGGCACAAAGCTAAAAACTCTTTTTGAAGCTTGAAAGTCTGGCTATAGTACATTTCTAATTCTATAGACTCAGGTCATCATCTCTCCCTCCCTCCCTCTGTCTCTCCTGCCCTCTCTGTCTGTCTTGTCTTGCCTTTAATTTCTTTCTGCTTGCTTGCTTGCTTGCTTCCTTCCTTTCTTTCTTTCTCTTGCAGAACCGGGTATTGAACTTAGGCCCTTGCTCTTGCCAGGCAAGCACTTATTCTACTGAGCCATCTCCCCAGCCCCTCTCCCTTTCTTGGAAGCCTAGCCTTTTAGTTGATGTTATTACTTAATTTATATTTACAATTTCTTAGTTTACTGTTGGAAGTTTAATACATCCAACAGTTTGTGCTTTTAAGCTGACCTAAGAAGTATTTTTTTCCTTTGAAACAGTGTACAGCAGTTGTTGACACAAACATTGTCACAACATAATAAGTTGAAGACCAAAAGGAAAAAATACCCATATTGTTTTTCAGTGAAGAAATAGAAACTTAAAGTCAGGATAATGAAGACATTCTGGAATGACAGTTTCCCTAGAGCTCAATATGCTTGCATTTTACCCAGCTCATGCCCTGCCTGAGACATTCTGTAGCCCAGAGACACAGTTTGCAGTCACTGAGACCATAAGGTCTGCCTCCTGGGTAGAATGACATGAACAACCCTTGTGCACCTGTCTGGCACATCTCCCAGGGAAGCTCATGGGACATTCCTCTGAGGTTGTGTTGTCCATCTTATTGCACAAGGACTTCAAGACAGATAATGGTGTCTGCCTAATTATAGGACTCTGGATCTCCCAGCACTGAAAGGATCTTACATGCACCATGCTTTGCTATGGCCATCATTTCATTTTTAGTCCCGAAGGAGTAAGTCCATTGGCAGGTCTTCACCTGCTGTTCTTGGGCCCAAATGTGTTTGCACATGGTCTAGCACAGGCAACCTCTGCAACACTGGGAGCTATCAGATCACCTCGAACTACCTCCAGTATTTTATTTATCTTTATGATATTTTCTTATATCATTTTTAATAGTTCCCTTAACTGTTATTCTCTACCATGTGTACTTTTATTCTTTGCTTCGTAATTAAAGCAGATAATTTTCTGATTTTACCTGCTTATTTATAACCAGTTTCTTGCACAAAGCATAGATATTTTATGCAGTGTGGTTGATTCAAATTGCCTCTTTATTTAATTCTGAGATGAAAAATCAAACTACTCTCAAAAGGAATGTCAGTGATGAAGAGCTCTTAGGCAGGACTCTTATTTAGGGACACCTGCTCCAGAGGAAAGTTTTAAAAGGGCAAAGTCTGTTTAAGCATTCTCACTCAGCCTGTGTGCATCTCCTTGGGAGCGCCTGGCTGCTGTGGCTGTTGCTGTCCTCGGCCACTTCATGCTGGAGGACGCTCTTCAGTTTATGAGGAACGAAGCCAAGTGTCCTCTCTATTTTATGTACGAAACATCTCTCGATGCCAAACAACATGGAGGAAAAACATTTCATTAAGGTCACACTCCAGGTCCTTCCATCAGAAATCCCCATCCCCTCCACTCCTGAGACTTCGATGAAAACTTGACAGCCTGAGACCCCCTGGTACATGGGCTTTAGTTCTACATGAAGACTAGGAGGAAGAGGAACAGCAGTGCCCTAGGTCTCCTTTTGACATCTATCCACCAGAAACAGTTTTGCTCTATAAAGGACAGTTGGCCAAGTCCAGGCACATTTTTCTTCATGAATCTTGGGGTAAGAAAGCTGCTATTGTTTACCAGACAGAACCCAGGGATCTTTCACACATAGTATCAATGCAAATGATCATGTAGTCCAAAGTGTTGCCTACATCTTTATTTTATGAATGGAAACTGAGTCTCAGAGATGCTAAGTAACCAATAGAAATCTGTTATTCATTGTATCAGTGCTCTTCTATTTTCCCATTCTTCTCTTCCATGCAGCCCTAGAAAAACAGTGCCCTTTAGAATTAATGATAGCAGCCATGCACCGAAGATGGCAGCAGTGACCTTTATTTGTTAGGGTAGTGCTTGATCTTTGGAGGAAATTTCATCAAGATCTTCCTTTTCTCTCAGAGTTTTCCAGGCCTGCACCGGATTCTTATGGGCTGGGATCAAGACTAAGTGATAGACACTGGTTGGGAGCAAGATGAGCATTGGAGTCACACTGACTTGATTTTGGGCATCAGGGTGTACCCCTACTGGCTGGCAGAGGATGTGTGCAGAAATACTGGCATGTGTTTCTCTTGAGTGTTTAATTTCCAGCCTGTGTGTCCCCTTATGCAGAGTCTGTGGTGAGGAGAAGCCACATGCATCTACCTCTCCCAGTAGCGGCTACCTTGTCTGGAGGTTGCATGCTGGAGCAAGCCATTGGCTGTGAGTGTCCAGTCGGTCGAAGCTCCTCTTCTCTGCTTGTTACTGTGTGTTTGGCTATCGCTTCTTCACTTTAAATTGGAGACAGAATGGTGAGCTTGCTGAGGTATTATGGGAGATAAAGTAATGCATTCCAAGCTTTTTTATTTTTATTTTTTTGTTTTATTGAAGTACAAATATCAATGAGACAGTTTTAAGATACCTTGACAAGATGGATTTGATAAATTAATACATTGCAAACTGTTTTCACAATGTTTTGGTATCATAGAAGGTACATACGTGATATTATACTTACAGACATTATTATACCATATGTCTTTTGTCAGTAAATGAATAGAGTGTAGCTGTTTGCGTATCTTATTTTTTATACCTGAATTACATCAAAGATTCAGTAATTAATACTTTCTACCTTGTTATTTTCCTGGTGGTTGTCTGTAGTACTAGAAGCCGACATAATATCCTGTCCAACCACCATTAGTGCAAATCTTGCCTCTCACAGAATTATGTGGAAGCACGGTGTTATCTATCCCAACTGTACTGTCCATACACACACATCATGATTCTTCCTTTCTATACCCTTTCCTTTGTCTACCCTGTCAAAGATGGGCACTCCATTGTCATTCAACTAATTTAGGTGCCTGAACTCGATGACATAATCCAACACAGTCCAGCATTCCACAACAATAGTGAGTTATCCAAAGAAGTTGTCGACCATAGCCATTTACAGCTCAACTTATTATTGTGGCCCCATGGTGTATACCTCATTTTTATACTTTTCTGCTGGATGGTTAAGACCTACATAGAGCAAGACCTATATACCAAAACATGTAGTTTTTGTTTCTGATGAGGTCAGGGAAGTCCCTACAGGGTTTATCTTGTAGTCACGCCAAGCTTTTTGAGTAGAGCCTGACCTGCAGCAAATGTCAAAAAACAAAAACAAAACAAAACAAAACAAAAAAAAAACCTGTGATTGGGGCTGTTTCCATTTCTATGAAGATAATGTTATATTGTGGTTTCTCCATATCTGAGAATTCTGGCCATGGGTAATAACTAGAAGCACAAGCAGGCATTGAGAGTAGGCATTCATTGACATGCACACTATGCAAGTTCACCCCTGTAGAGTGGGCCATTGTCCTTTGCAGAACTTGAGAGAAAGGTCTGCGGTTGTCCAGAGTGCTTCATTTCAAGTGTGCGCGTGTGTACTTGCACATAGTGTTCCTGTTGCTGAAGGGTTCTGTATTCTTACTAATGCTTAAATCCACCAAACGACTTTTTTAATTTTAGCAAGTTGGGTAGTATGTCATAGGATTGTATCAAACTCATTTTTCCTTGAGAACTGATTAGCTTGAGTACCTATTTCGTTTATTCATGATAATTATTATTTTTAAGAGACCTTTAGCTCAGGTCTCTTGTCCATTTTTCTCTCCACGTTCTAGGTAAGAATTGTGGACCAAATATGTGGGTGGCAGGCCTATTTCACTGTGCAATAATGAGTATTTTTCTCTTTTAGTAGCACTTTCATTGCTTAACATTTAAAATTCCTTTTGAAGACTTGCAAAAACAGACCACATCGTCTCACTGCTAGTGACTGCTAGGTAGTAAGTTTTAACATGCTTTCAAGGCAGAATCTCCATGAAATCCATGTTTTATAATGAAATCATTGTGAAAACAAATAAGGATTTATAACACTATCAGTATACTACATGTTTCCTTTAATAAAACTGTGATACACTTCAATTTTAAATTTAAATTCATGTATGTTATACGTGTTAGATATACAGTATAAAGGAATTATGGTAATTTTAATGTTTCTTTGTACAGAATGTTAACAAACTTGCTACATTTTTGACTCTTTTTACTTGTATAAGAACTTTGTATGTGGCTGTGTGTTATATGGAATTCTGTACATTTGTAATGTGAGTCATATGCTACTTGTGGGAAATCTTTCCTCATCTTAGAGGCTGTGCAATGCATAGGAACTTTGCTTGGAACCTAGTAGATGCCCACTATTAATAATAGCTGGTCAGTAACTGCCTGTCTGAAACAGTGAATGTCAATAGGAAATGTTCTTTATCTCCAAATAAATTAATAAAATGCTTGAAGTACTTAGGTAGCAGTTGTTGTTCAGAAAGAAAGTGCATATTATGCAAACCTTTGCATATTTTGGGCCCACAAAAAAAATTAAATCCAGATGTCACTGTACAGTGAGCAAAGAATACCTCCTGTGTTCCTCTTAATCTAGTTAGTAGCCAGTACACAGCCTTAAGTGGAAGTTGTTCTAAGTTTGCCACCAGAGCCTATGAAGGAGATCCGTGTTTTAATGCTCAGGCCAGCATGGAAGCTGCAAGTAAGTAAGCTGCAGGGAAGCTTCTGTTTGCTGGAGCTTGCTGTTTGGTGGTTAACCTTTCCAATAAGACTTCAGAGAAGGGTTTTTACTTAATATTGTACCTGTCAAATTCCCAGAGCTCCAAGTAAATTGAAGATACAAATTATGTTGTAAAGTGAAATATTTTGTGTTATTCTACAGTGTGGTTGATTTAGGAAGAAAATGAACCCTGACAGCTTGATCTTTTCAGTTCAGTGGATTCTAATGGTCCAAAACAAAAGCCTGGCACCACAAGGCTCTTCTTTCCTTGTCGCTTATCAGACACAGTGCTGTGAGTTGCTCTTCAAGCCGTGAAGCCAGGGTACACCGATACTGTGTTGTGGACACCCGCTCTCAGGACAAGTTGAACAGTGCTAGCTGTTAATATTTGTATGTGTGAGCATTACCGCACCCCTAAGGGAGGAGCACTTTCTCTGTCTGACTGCGGGAGCGGCTGCTGTGCCATTTTTCTCAGCACAAATCCACTCTTCATAGGCAGAAAAGACTTTTTCTCCCACTTTGCTGATTTACTCAGGGACATCACTTTGTTTGGGATACGGAGGTTTGGGGGGCAGCTTAAATGGGCCGCTTTCTTCTTTTCCCTGGCTGCACGGCACAAGTGTTTCCTTTTCTCCTTATTCTTTGTGTTTCAGGGAAAACACTTAAGGAAGTTTTCTGTAAGAGCTAGAGGATCTTAAATTACCACTTGGATTCCTCAGCTTTGAAAAAGATGGACTGAACAGTGTTTTGTACAGCTGGGCTGCTTTGCTGGTAGCTGAGTCCTTACAAGTTCCCACTTTGGGTTGGCTTTACAGAGTGGCCCTTGGGCTTTCATGCCTTTGTTCAAGATTCTTCCTTTACCTAATGTGAGCGGGCTCTGCTGCCGCTGTGCAGACTGGGGTCCACTGTGGCTATGGCTCTTCTTGCTGAAGCACACACCCCCACCCCTGCTGGCCTCTGCCAAGCCTGAGCTGGTTGCTCAACGCCTTCCCCTCACCGCACCATGCCCTGGCCTTCAGGGTCACAAATTTGATTTGCTTCTTCAAACTGAATGTTATTGCTTGACTAAAGTAAATGACCATTGCATTCCCATCTGGTGTTGCAGCCCATTGTGTAGAAGGTGTTTTTAATTTGCTATTAATTTGTAGATGATTTGCAAATGAAATATAATAAGCAAAGTGAGTAGTGGACACTTTTTTAATATTAAACCTGTGAATTGAGCTTGATTCAAAGGGCATAGCATGTTTCTGTTTTATGAGATGTATTTGGAGATAATTATGATTGGCCCTCAATTCCTCAGAAGACTGGGTCTTCTGAGCAGTATTCAAAGCAGAGAGTGTTGTCTCATGGACATCACTGGCTTCTCAGGCTCACCAGAATGGTGAAGAAAGGACACATTCTGATGTTTCAGTGGAACCTTCTGCCTCTGGGATGGCTTTGGGTGCTTTTTCAGCTTCCTTAAGGAGCCACATCTGTATAGATGAGTGTGCTGGGGTGGGGGCACCTGGGTGAAGAAGAGCATGGAGGGAACCAGCCGGCACAGAAGAAGCCTGCTCTTGAAATATCGTGGTTGATTTCCAGATGGCAAGTTGCTGGAAGCTTTAAAACAGGCTCATGACGTCACTGGATTAGTTTTCCTGTAGACCACTGGGGCTTCTGTGTGGAGCTCATAGCCCAGGAACTCTTGTGCCTGCTAGAGGGCTGACAGAAGCCTTAGCAGCCACATAGATGAAAGATGGCTTCCTGGTGGGCTGAGCTGGGCTTGGGGAGAGGGGAAAATAGGAGATTTGGGACCTGTTTTTCTGGCAGGACCAAATGGGCCTGTTATAAACTATATACAAGAAACAAAGAGAAGGGAACAGTTAAGGAAAACTCTTCCCAGTGTGGGCTGAGCCAGACCTGACTGGCAGAACTTTTAACGGCATCCCCAAGCATCTGTGCAGGGTGAGCTTAATGACAAGCTCTGTTGTGACCTCGCCCAACCGTTTTGCCCCATTATCACCTTCCTAAAGAGAAGGATTAAATTAAATTTAAATTTAATTAAAAAGAGAAATTAAATACAAAGAAATAGTTTTTTTGTGGAGTACTGTGTACTTTGGAAGGCCACCAGCAGTATGATATCTAAAATTTGCTGCCCCCACCCCAAGAACCAATCTTCACCCCCTTCCAGGAGCCACTACCCCACTGAGAAAGCACGGCCTGGTTAATTGCCAGGGCCCAGGAGACAACCAGGTAGAGAGGCTTAGCTTGCAACTGGAAATTCAAGGCTCAATTCTGAGGAAAGGGAAGGTTGGAAGATACAATTCTGGGTGTCATTAGCATTTAGATGAGGGTACAGAGACCCCCTGCGGAGGGACACTAGGTAAAGAAGCAGAGGCAGGTGGCAGAGGCCCCAGGGGTTTAGCAGTTGGAGATAAGTCAGAAAAGGAGACAAAGCAGCAGCCAGTAATGGGCATAAAGTGAGGAAAGACGAGGGTGAGTTCTAAGAGGTGCTGAAAATTAACAGAAAAGTGAGCCAGACAATCTGGCTGCTTAAGGTTCAGCTCCGATGTTGACCAGTGCAGTCCCCTGCAGAAGCCACTGTGCTGAGAGTCAGAGAGTAGAACAAGAGAAGGGGCCCCACTGGCTCCAGTGCTTGGAGTGAGAGGAAAGTCTGTCTGGGATTTGCTAGCAGAACAGTTTTTTGTACTTCATGTTTGCTTAGGGAATAATCTGCTGAAGGGAGAAGCGGGTAGGGTCGAGGAGATCACAGTTGTCCAGAAGGAAGGGATGGAAGGGAAGGGTGGGTGTAGATGGGAACAAGGACAGTCCGTCTGTGTGACAGGAAAGAAGAGAGAATAGTGTGTAGAGGTGTTTGGATAATGAAAGAAAACCCTACATGCTCTGCTTGCTCAGCTATGGAGTGAGATAATTAGCAAAAAGAGGTGCAGGAAGTAGCTAGAGTCAGTGGTACATCTGTACTAGATGCTCATGGTGACAGTGCTCCAATGCCATTTTCCCTACTGTGCCCCTCACAGAGGACAGCCTCAGTGTGGGGCCTGAGACTCCTGCCACTATGTTACATAAAGGGCAGGAGAGGCCTCACGGGTGTGCGAGTCTACAAAAATGATATATGGCTTTAAATAACTCCTGCGAAGTCATCCTCCTGTGAATATTTCTAGATAGATCTTGTCTTTTAAGCTTCAACAAACCCTATTAGCCATCAAAACCCTCTGGTGTCTCAAAATAGCTACCCAGCCTTCCTCCCGTGCAGGTGCGTCATGGCTACATGGCTCTAAGAAAGGATGGGGGACCAGAGCCCACTGGGGAGTTGGCTTCTGGCCAAACCCCATTAGGTCCTGTGGCTTCTCTGCTTAGTTGACACAGAGCTTAGGCACGTTCCTGTTGGGCAGTGGGGCAGCATTCAGCATCCAGTTGCTGGTTCTCTGCCCGCAGACCCAGTTCTGTGGTGCTTGGGCATCTTCCTACTATCTGCACCGTTACCCTTCTGCTCTCTCCACTCAAAAAGGCCTGGGCTTCTGTTCCTTTTTGTGTATCTCTGGTCTCTGTCACACTCTACTCCTTTCAGACAACAACATAGAGGCTCAGGCTGCACCGGGGCTCTGGATATTTCAGGGCCTACCTCTGACTTCCCAAAGGCAGGTCGCCATCCCTTTCAATTTGTTTACAAGTATGGAATGTGCACCACTAGCCTGAGCTGCTTCATCAGATCTGGGAAATCTTGGGTGCAGCAAAATCTTGAAAATCAAGTTCTTCCTACATTATCCCAGTTAATATTTGGTTCCATGTGACTGTTTTATCTCCACTTCTCCACTGAAGCACTCTTGATGAGGACTTAAAAATCACATGGTAAATGTTATGGGCTATTTCCTATTGCTGACCTCACTTTTGCAGTTCCTCAAAGACATAAGATGACTGTCCGTGAGGCCCATGAGAAGCTGGTCGGGGTGCACAACGCTGGGAAAGCTCATAGACTAGCTTCCTGATCACATTCGTAGAGAAGAAGTGCCTTCTCTCTCTGGTCTGGCTGGAAATATTAGTGCTAGCCATGACTAATGAATGGATTTCTATCTCAGCTGGCTCTAGGCTGAGCAAACCTCAACTGGTCCATGTTGAGTTTCCCTTTCAGAAAAGAATATTAGCCCAGAAATATCTTTTGACCATACATGATCCTAATGACCCTTTGAATTTTAAAAATGTCTGCATGTGTAATACTGTAAAAAGTGTGGTATAAAATCATATACATCGTTACTTCATTAAAACATTGGAGAAGGTGGGAAGTTATTAAAATATTATACATGTATAACTTACACTCTTTGTTCTGATTTATAACATGCAAATGGATGCGCATTTCATGGCATATACTTGTTTGTCAAGTTGTTCCTCCTTATTTATTGATTTGATTTAACATCATTGTCAATTTGATTGGGTTAAGAAGGTCCTGGGGAGGTGATTAGATCACAGGGCCCTGTTCTCATGATTTGATTGATCAGATGTTGACAGCTGAGTGTGTTGTTGAGGTGCTGGGGCTCCACTGGAGGAGGGGGCCCCACTGGAGGAGGCAGGCCTTGCAAGTGGCCTAGAGCGTACATCTACCTCAGTGCTAGCTCCTTCCTCCCATGCTTTGCTTCCTGGCTGCCAGTAGGTGAGCAAGTGTGCTCTGCCACATGCTGTGACACAATGTTCCTGGCATACAGCCAGATAAGCGTGGCCTGACATTTCTGGAACTGTGAGCCAAAATAAGCCATTGCTTCAAGTTGTGCGTCCCGGCAGTGAGAAAGCTGATTAATATCACAGGCATTTGACATGGTGTCTTTGGTTAAAACATCTACAAGGAGCAATTTTGGTACCTTTGAAAGTCAAGCGTGAACTAACGGCAACTGAAGGAGCAATGTGAACTTGCTCAGATTTGCATGATGCTCCTGCTTGTCTCACACCCATCTGAGTTGACAGCAGATTTTACAGTGAGTCATCTTTTTAATCTTTTCAAAGCGTTCTAGTTCATTTTCAAGGAAAAGTCAACTTTCTTTTCATAGCCATGTCTTATCCTATATACTATTTCAGTAAATAAAGTAATAATTATAACAGACTTAATTGCCATCAACCAGACAGGGAAAATGCACACAGTGTGTACATATGGATCGCATGTATGTTGTTTTCAGGCATAGAGCTAGATGGTCACTGGAGAATCTCATGATGTCATTATTATATAGGTTCAAAAAAAACACAGAATGAAAAGGTAGATTTTTATTGGCCTATTGTAGGATAAGCAATTTCATATGTAGGTGTCTGTTAATGCAGCATACTTACTTTTTAGAAAAAAAGAGACCTGCGCTCCGCTGTTAATCGGACTCCAAAAATCCGCCCACATACTTAAATTAGCATGAAGTACAGTTCTGTTAATTGTGTAGCAGTGGTGTTTGCTATTCATTATCTCCTCTCCAATGTGACAGGCTGGGAATTCCCAAGATCCTCTTGAAAGTGAGACCAAAATTTTATAAGATCTGAGGCAAAGAACAGTAAAGGACCACAAGTAGAACGGAAGAGACCAGGTTTTGTTCTTTCTTTTCCACTCTCTCTTGGCCTGCTAATCTGAGGGAGGAATGGGTGAGGATGAGAGCTGGATGTGACAGAAAATTATCAAAGTAGGCCAATTTATCTTGAAAGCTTTATAGTCTTTCTTAACCCTAGGATACTGTGCAAACACCTGCCAACTCCCTGGCTGGCAGGAAGGTGAATAGAAGGTAGTAAATTAAGAGGTCCTGTCCTGTCTTCTCTGGATTTACTCAATAATATCTGGTCCTGTCTTTCTCAGGAAGGTGTATGAATCCACACACGTGGCTTTCTCATTGTATTGCAACATTCCTGTTGCCTGAAAATAGCTTAAACATACATAAATGCTTAGATTTAGAGATGATTTCACACAGATTATCGTTAACATTAATCAAATTTTGATCAAAGCATTTAGTATTTACTGAGCCTTTAATGCAAGCCACACCCTCTGTTTGCATCACTTGGTCATTTTACAGCTGAAGGAGCTACGCTCGCTAGTAACGTGGCCTCTGCCATGTCTCAAGAGGTAATGAAACAGATAAGTTATGTTTGCCTGGCTCTAAGGTCCAAAGCCTCTTTTGTGTGTGTGTGTGTGTGTGTGTGTGTGTGTGTGTGTGTGTGTGTTTTATTTTCATTGTATGTTCTTTACCCATTGTGCATTGATGAGTGAGAAAGACACAGGGACCTAAGGTTACCCAGTGCTATAACTGCATGGGCGAGCATGTTTTCTTGTGCTGTTTTGATGTGGAATTACCATTACAGTCTTAACCCTTTGCCAGTTGAGTAGATGCTTAGTGATAGATACAAGACTAAAATTTAGGTAAGTGTGTTGTTCACTGCTGGATCTATCCTCATGTTTTAACAGCACTTAGGAATTGGTGGGAAATGCTTGGTACACTCACCCAAAGGCTTTTCTGGGCTGTAGCTCAGTTAGAAGCCACAGTTCCCTCTTGAACATGACACACTCATGATAAGTAGGAGAGCATGGCGATTCATAAAGGATTATCACATGCAATAGCACTATTTATTTTATTTCATCATTTGTCATTCACCCATGGTGGTGACTTTTTCATGTCTTCATATAATAGAGTTCTAAGACAGTGTCCTTAGAATGGAACCAAATATCATATACTTTGAGAACACATTCATTTTTAAAGAAACTTTTGTAGTTTTGGAAATTCATTCTATATATTTTTTACTTTTTTAAAAAGAGAGAAACCTTTGTTCTTTGAGTAAAATGCCCTACTAGTGAGTTATCTCCTTTTTTTAAAACATAGACAGAAATATCGTACATTTCACACAGCAAGGTATTCACTTGTTCTCATCACCTTCTATTCAGACAGCTTTCAGGCACCTGGAAAATTGAAGGGCATGATGAAGGGGATTCACTCATCCTTGACAACTGCTGGGGACAAATTTGACAATTTGTTCATTGTTCTTCCAGGCACTTAGCCTCTTGCTAAGCACTCTGACATCAGAGAATTCAGGATGTAGATCAGAAATCAATGGCTGTAGAGGCAAAAATGATGTACAGGTAAGTTAGGTTATACTGGAAATGCAAAATGACATTCATCTTCAACATCTTTGTAGTGGTTTAATACCGCTGTGGATGGCTACGGTAGTTTCAAATTGAAGATAGCTTTTTTTCTTTTCATTCTTTCACTCCAAGCAGGAGAAAAATCAAGAATATCTTCAGCTCTTCCATTTGCGCAAGAGTGTAAAGAATTGAAAATTGCTTCATTCTCCTGATTCATATTTTATTTCTTGAGTTATAAAAGCAGCAGTGCTGTTTAGTTTAGCAAGTTACTCCCTTGGAATTCATAGTGAAGCCATATTTAATATACTTCCACTTAGCGCATATTTGTTAGAATTAACTAACTGCCTTGCTGTCTTTGTTTTTTTGTAAAGAAGAGAAGTCTTGATCTTTCCAGGGTGTCTAGAGATGGGTGCCCCCACCACAGTTTTATTTTTAAACTGAAAAGGGGATTGTTTAACATCTTTCAAGAAACAAATTGATAAAGTTGTGGCTTTCATAAAATGTATTGCTAAAGTCATATTTGGTAGGATGTCAGCAGAAAAGAGGGATTAGCTCATTGAACCATGGCATAGCAAATGGTCATGGTCTTGCATAGTTTGGTGGCTTGTTGAGAAAATGATCCCAAGTTTAGTATACATAAGCATATACAGTAACACTGGAGAAGCCACAGGTAAAGACCATCTGCGCTTGGAAGAATGCAATAGGATGGTTCTTGACTCTCCTAGAGGAATGTTCATGGACATATTTCTATAAGGATGAGGAGGGAAATGTTGCCCATGGGCTGTGTTGTTGACAGTTCATGGGCAAATGATGCCCTAGAGAAGCTCTCAGGACGAGGTTTCTCTTCAACTCATGACCTGGTGCTTTGCTAGTCTTGCAAAGGATGGAATCTCAAGAATCCATGGTGTGAAAGGCTGTCAGAAGATACCTCAAACCCTCTATGTGGGAAGTCCCCATGTGGTTTAGGTTGGCCTTGAACTCACTGTGTAGTCCAGGCTGGCTTCAAACTCAAGGCAATCCTCTTGCCTCAGCCTCCGAAGTGCTGAGATTATAGGTGTGTACCACCATACTCAGTTTACCTGAAGCTAGTTCAGTGGACATAATTTTAACCTTATCTCAAGAGCTGGAGGGCCACCCAGAGTATGTTGACAACCAAATGAATAAAGCAAGTGTTGACTGAAATGAGCAGATGCTGAGTTAGTATTTTGGGGGCTCTTGGACTTGTCTGTTAGGTTGGAGATATGGAGATGAGGACACTGAATGTCCTGTGGGTCAGTGATGGTATGTTACTTTTGAGATTGTTTGTGGAATACTTTGAAGCCTTTGGCTTAATAAATTGCTCATGTGTAGGTTCTCACTTACTCTGGAAAAAGTTGTATTTTACGGGTGATACATAAACAAGCCAGGCTAATCCACTGAGACAGGGGAGAAATGCTTGCTGTGTAATGGCACACACCGTGCACTGTGGTATGTGTGCAGGGTCCCCTGACAGAGGACCTGAAGGGAAATATCAGGTAAAGTTAATCTAGGATATAGGCTTTAAATACAGAACAGAATTTTTTCTTTTCAGTGCTAGGGATTGAACCCAGGGCCTTGTGTATGCTTTACCATGCTCTACCACTGAGCTATACTCCAGTCCTGATAAGGGGATTTGATGAACAGGGGTCTAGGGGTTGGTTCCTGTGAGTTAGGGAAGGACTGTGTGCAAATACCCAGGAATTCATCATAGCCCCTCTCATGGAATCAGTTGGTAACTCAGGATGGTTGAAAAGAGGCGCTGTAGAAATTTAGCAGAATGCTTCCTTGGAGGGCTCACAGGCCAAATGACAGGGGCTTTCTATGACAAACTTAGAATGTGTAGCAGGAACTGTGAAAATTATTTATCACTTGGTAAAAGCAGGCTCTCTAGTTTCTCATCATTGCTGTAACAAATTATCCCAAACTCGGTGGCTTGAAACAATATAAATTTATTCTCTACAGTTCTTGGGGTCAGAAGTCTAAGAGGGTCTCATAGGCAAAATGAAGGTTGCCGTTGTCACCTTCTTCCTGGAAGAGCTCAGAGAAACTCCACCTTTTTAAAAAAAAATCTCGCCAGCACTCCGAAGCTCCCTGTATTTCTTCCTTATCCATTCTCAAGGCCAGAAGTACTGCTCAAATCTTACTCATAGTTTCATTATAACACTGACTCTCTTCTTTTTGGTAAAGAATGCTGTGATTTTATTGGAACCATTTGGAAATTTTAAGATGCTCTCCTCAAGGTCAGCTTATTAACAACCTTGCTCTCCCTGCACATAGTAAAATATAATCAGAGCTTCAGGAGTGTAGGACATGAACATGTGGTGTTCATTTTCCTGTCTTTCAAGATAACCATGGATTTTCTTGCTTCTCCCCTATATGAAAGTATAGGACAGGGCCTGAAAGTGCAAACTCAGTCATGTTCCCAGAAATGCACAGTTGGTATACCATGAACGCTTTCTCTCATCTCTTCCTTTCCCTTCATGCCGCTGCAATTGCCCAAGGAGGATATATTTTACTCTGGGAAGTTCTAGTGAAGAGTTGATAAGGAAACTGACCAACATTTTCTTTCTGACAAATCAACAAGTCCTGCCTTTGAGTTGTCCAGGAAAAATGTTGTGATCTCTTTATTGAGACAACTGAGGTAAAATCTAATTAGCTATATTCTTAGTCTATTCTAGACTTTTCCACTCCTGTTAAATCTTACTAAACATGACACTGACCAAAATAAAACGAATGACTTGATTTCTTTGGTAGTTATAAGGATTTTATCCATTACAGATCTTTGTCACCTTTAGATTTGGTTAGAAAAAGTAAAGTTGTGTATGTCATAAATAGGCATAATTGGGCTGGGGAAATAGCTCAGCAGCATAAGCGTACAAGGTCGCAAGTTCGATCCCCAGTACCACACACACACACACATACACACACATCATGATTAATGTTTGAATGGATGTAACATTTTTTTCTTCTTTTCCTTCATGGAATTTCCCCTTGCTTTCTTTATTTCCTTCTTTCTTCCCTTTGTTTGTTTCATCCTTTTTTGGTTTAGAGGTTTCTTTGTGATGTTTTTTGGGAAAGGAAGAGCATTCTTTTCCAAAGGAATAAAAAAAAAAGTTTTTAAGACAGCATCACTATTCAAAAGAGTTTGAGCTAGTCTCTCTTTAATTGACTTCCTGTATTTATTGAGGTGTAATACACAATTACTAAAATTCACCCACTTGAAGTACATAGATTATTTCAAAACCTTAACTGAGATTACATCAGGGGAATAAATTTCATCTGCTGCTGCCCTTTGCCTGACTCGGTGGAAACTGAAAGTTTACAGTGAAAATCCTAAGGCATGTCCTTACTAACTGAACTTTTCTGATCCTTTGGTTGGTGAAATCAAGATGTAACTGAAAATAATTGCTGTCATTTCAACTTCCAGCGTTGTTCTGTTCATCAGCACATAAGGTCAATGAGACCTTGGAGTTTCTGGACCTGTAGAGAGAGGCTTTGTGTTTAGCTACAATGACTTCTCGAGGCTTTTTCCTGTACCTTTTCTCCTTGTAGAAAGAGCCAGAGGCTCATACATGCTGATCTGAGTGAAGTTCTGTGATCCCGTGATGCAGCATTCGGCTTTCTGCTAGCCCTAGAGCAGGCTAATTTTCCTCATCTTACACTTTGTGAGTTATCAGGCAGGAGCCTCTTTTGCAGCATAATTGTTCTCAGAAACATTGAGACTTTGGCCACCAGATGGTGATCTGCCCAGGAAAAAATAGTGGTAGGGATTGTTGCAGGGATTGATTTCAAAAGACCAAGCCAAACACACAGGAAGGGCTCCTGAGAAAAGCTCCGCTTGCCTCGCCTTCCAAGGTGACCATGCTCGCTCGCCTGTCACGTTCTCATGTTCTTCTCTTTCCTGTATCGTTCTTTACTCCTTTAGCAGACAAGCTTCAGTTGACCATCTGTTCTCTTTACTGCAGCGTGTTCCTGAGAGCAGGCTCTATCATGGTGTATGTTAGTTATTATTTCTTAATGGAAAACTTCTGTATAAGAAAAATGATCAAGCATTCTGCCCAGGGGTGGTGGGCCGCTGCTGGGGCAGGGGGGTGGAGCAACAGGGACTCAGAAGCCTTCCCAACTGTTTCCACACCCTCTTGCCTCCTTCTGCATAAAAAGCAATCAGTAGAGGACTGTGTAAGAAAATTCTCTGCAGAAGAGCTGTGTGTCCTGTAAGTTTATAACATGGCAGAAAAGCAGGACATTCCTAGTGATCTGTTTGGCCAAGTCAGGAGTATGACTGGGACTGGTTTGGGGTGCAAATCCCTTTGCTTAGCTCCTGAGAGAGTCCTTCAGGGCTCCTGCAGCTTAGTACTGGATGTCACTCAGCTGCCTAGAATTAAGAAATCACTCCTTTCTTCTCCCATTTGGACCTACGTGTTCCTGCTCTGCTCTGGAGTGGAACTGCGAGCTCCTTGGTGTGCCATAGCAGCCACTGTTGGAAGTGGTAGGTCAGGCCCGGGAAGGAGTGTTCTGCATAGCCAAGCTCCGCAAGCCAGTGGGCCTGGTGCAGTTCTGCATGCAGCTCAGCCCGGCTTGCGGCTCAGTCCCGCTTCACAGCGTGACCTGATTTCTTGTCACAGAAGTTACAGAACCCTTCAGAAAGCACACTGCCTCCTCCAGCCTCAGAGTAGAGGAACAGTGAATAGCATTTCCTTCAATTTATTATTTAATTAGAGAAGTAGACCATCCTATACCTAGTGTGAGAAATGAAAGTAAAATATCCATATGCGGTCCGACCACAACTCTTTTGTTTGCTTTCTTGCAAATCCATTTCCATGCAGCTTTTACTGTCTTCTAATCCTAGTATAATATAATCTTCATGCCTCTCTTTCTCCTTAACAGTGCTCCATGCACATTTTTCCTTCTTATTGTGGAATTTTCATCACCAACTTTTTTGCTGGTTGCTAAACAGTCTATCCAATGGATACACCACAGTTTGCCAGCATGTTCTCTCATTTTTGGGCTTTACTTCCTCTCCTGCTGTATTTGTTACCGTTAACGTTGTAGTGGTTGTACTTATATAAGTGGTCTGTATATTTGGATTGTTTCCTAAGGTTCATTTCCAGAAGTGAGATGATTGGGGCTTTGGGTACATTGTCAAAGGGGTCTCCAAACAGATTTTTTTACTTATTTCATTATGTCTTTACCAGATTCCAGTAAAATGCTATCAAAGTTCAGGAACTTAGTTCTTTCCACCGTTAATTCATTTGAATTGTGAAACAAATTCTGCACTCAGAATCATGGAAAGGTTACGTTCATCAACCTGTATTAGTTAGTCTTTTTATTTCTTTCTAACCAAGGAAGTTTTGTTAATAGTTCCTTTTTCTTGATTAAATTTGCACTTCTTCAATTACTTGCAAAATAAAACGTTTCCAACCCATTTTCTTTTCTACTGTAGTGTCTGCTTTGAAACTGTTCATATCCTCTGCCCATTCATCTTTTGGATTTTAATACTGTTTCTTAAGAAATCAATCTATATTTCCTATGACACTTATATTTCTTTTCTCATTAACTTTATTGGAAATCAATAATTATTTAGCATATTAGAATTGTAGGCAAATATTGAAATGTGAAAGATATAAGATGTAAGCAGTGAATTTTAGAGAAATATTTCTGAAATGAATACAGGGCATGGGATTAATAATAGATTATACATTGTAGATAAATTATTTACAAACAAATGAATATAACAGTAAAAATTGTCCAAAATAAAAATGACAAAATTGGTGAATTTAGTTGAAATTGTAGCACCTCATTTCCAAGAAAAATGAACCTTTTGCATAAGAAATTTGAATAAAATACAGAGATACACCAAATGAAATTGTCCAAAACTTACTGTAATTAAAAAATTCATTAAAGCATACACATAAAAAAATTAGTGGTGGAAGAATAAAATTAAATAACATCTTATTCCACATTAGAAAGAAAAATAAAAAGACCAAATGTGTAACAAACTAGACTAATTAATTCAAAGGACTGAAAAAAGAAAAAAAAAATCTGTCTTCATTGAATTTTATACTTAGCAAACATACTTTTGAGAGCTAAAAGTAAAATATTTTCCAGTTATGTGAACTCAAAATGCTCCAATATCTCTAGACATAGCATATAGGAAATAACAAAGAGCATAATCTAGAAGACAAGAGAAGTTGCTCTGTGGTCCTGGATGAAGAATAAAAAGCTCTCAAAGTGATAATTATGCAGGACTGTGTAAAATATATTAGATGAACCCATTTAGAAGCTCACTGAAGATTTCTATAAAACAATGTCCATCTATAACACATATTAATTTAGTTCGTATTTCCACAAATAGTTTCTCTGTGTTGATGTTTGCTATTTCATTTGTATATAGTTTTCTATACTTCTTTTTCACATACAAATACTTATATATGTTCTTTGATATATAACTTATATATCTTTTTTGAACTTATCATCTTCTTTATGATTTCTCTAGAATTGTATCCTCTCAACAGATTTAATATTCAGCTTCACAGATTATTGTCCTGTCATCTTACATTTAAACTTAGTTTATCTGGAATTTGATTCTTTGTGATAAATATATCAAAACTGACTCTTTAAATTATAATGATTTATTGCTGTACTAATTAAGAAACAGTTCTCTGTAGCTTAGAAGTGATAGTTCCACTTACAGTTTTGAACCCACCTTACCACTCCAGGGTGTCGGTTGTTTCTACAGTATTGACCCGTAATTCTTGAGTTAGGACCATATCAGGGCTGCTTTATTTAATCTGGTCCAGATTAAATACCTGATAGGCAGTTCCCTTTCATTATACCTTTTCTAATTTTTCTTTAATAATCTAAGTCATTGTTCTACCAAATAAAATTTAGAAATTTTGTGAATGCTGTCAAAAGTAGTTTCTTCCATATGCAGAATGGATTTGCTCCAGAGCTTAGTGTTAACATATGCACACCCGAAGTGCTGAATTTCATTCTCAGTGTACTTGCTCCATTGTTTTGCATAGGCATCTGTCTGTATTGTGGTTGTCCCAGAATGACACTGCTGACAGTGGGACAGAAACTTTCCAGCATGACCCCATAATTTCCCTCGTGGGCTCTCATGGTGCAATTGTTGCTCGCAGCTTATTCTCAGCCCTGTTTCACCTCTAATAGGGAAGATGGAGAGGGCTACAGGGGTCCCAGCTACTCCTCTAGCTCCTTAGGAGGAAATGAGTCAAGAAAGTAAGGAATGCTTAGGGCCGGCCAAGTAGCTCAGCAGATTGAAGCACCTAGGGGTCTTCAGTCTCAGGGACCAGAGGTTCCATCCCTGGGCCTATGATGTTGGCCCCATCCCCTGGGCACAGTGAGTCAGCAATTGAGACTGGGTATGGTGGTGCATGCCTGTGATCCCAAGCTGTACACAGGTGGATCACTGAGTCCCGTCTAGTAGTGAGATCTTGAACACCGAGTACAGACTTTCCTAAAGTTTAAAAATAAAAAAGGAAAGTGAGGAATGCAAAGACTGATGATCCCTTAGAAAGGGCGTCCTCCATGCACTAAGCTCGGGCGGCCCCCTGGCACTTGTGCTCTAAGCTGTTGTCAGGGCAGTGTGGAGGAACTTGAAGATTTGAGAATGCTCTTGAATGAATGTGTGCCAACCGCCATGCCACTGTACTCTGCAGTCTTTAACAAGGAATCATCCTTAAGTCTTTCGTCTGGGCTCGGTAAAAGTTTCTCTTTGTTTTTAAGAAGAGAATACAAAATATAATAGTATTCAAAAAATAAGAAATCATAGGGAGTTTCACTAAAATAATATGAATTTGACAGTATTTGTTGCATTGCATAATATTGTCTTTAGATTAGTTGTTTAGCTTACCAGATACGCACATGCAAAATTGGAAAAAGGAAAAAAAAAAAAAAAAAAAGAGGTTATAAGAAATTAAGAAGAGGGGGCTGGCCAAATAGCTCATTAGATTAAAACACCCGTAAGCAGGCCTGCTGTGCCGGCCCATCCCTGGAGCATGCTGAGTCAGCAATTGAGACTGAGCATGGTGGCTCGCTTCTGTAATCCCAGCACTTGGGAGGCTCTAGATGGGCAGACTACTACGAGTCTGATCAAGTAGTGAGACCCTGCACACCCTGTAGATCCTTCCCTAAAACACACACAAAAAATAAAAATAAGAAATTAAGAAGAAAGAGAATAAATCAGGCATGAACTGCTCCTTTCCGTAGACCAGCAGAAAACCACAGTACCAGCTGATTGTGCCTTGGATTTGATGTCCTGCACTCCTGTGAGCCGAGACACGCTTTCCTGCTTTCAAATTGCCCTTCAGAAGCCAGGAGAAGTAATTCCCTCTGCTTAGTGAGTGGAGTCCTGACGTGCCCCTGCCGACTAGAGTCCCGCCTGACGTGGCTCCACACGCCTGTTCTCCCCCTTCCCAGCATTCTCCGGTACGTCACCGTGTAGGCCTCTGTCCCATCCAGTCCCTGGGCCACAGTGAAGACCCTTCGCATGTTTCTGCCTTTCTCTCGGTGAACTTTGATTCTGGGCTCAGGACCATCTGGGTCTGCTGGTCTTGAATTCTCTCCTATTAGTCTGAAAATGGCTTTGCTTTGACTTCTTTTTTGAAAATTTCAGATTCAGAATTTGGCAGTGGAAGTCCATTTCTTTCAGCATCTCAGCAAAGAATTATTCCACTATCTTTTGTCTTTCCTCATTTTTTCTGAAAAGCAGTATGTATCTTTCTCCAGGGAGGAATTAATCTAAATGGTTTTTTGCTTTTGATTTTATTTTTTATCAAATTTGTATTATGGGAGCTTTCCTTTGTGTAAAAAGTAAAATAGAGTAATGACTCCCCTTTATAACCATCATTCAATTTCAACTACTGTCATCGTAGCTAAGCTTATATTTATCATACCAGCCTTGTTTTTGATTAGTTTGAAGAAATTTCAGGCATTTCATATCATTTATAAGTGTTTCATTTATATCTCAAAAATAAAAAAACTTTTTAAACACCACTGTAGTAAACTACTACCCTCTTAGAAAATGTTGACCTATGTATATTGTCTCTAGTTTGTTCAGTCAGCATTTAAACAAGGTACACAATCGGGGTGTGCTTGTTAGAACTAGGATGTTTCTTATAGTCCAAAGGTTGACCCTTCCTCTTTTCCCCCCTGTCTGAGTTTGATAAGAATATTTGTGCTGTAGGAATTTGTGCATGTTAAGGTTTTAGAATGGATCTCCCTGGATGCTGGTGGTCTCATTCCTGTGTTCTTCACCCTGCTGTATTTACTATACACAGACAGAGCTACAGACTGAGGTTGTCTTTTTTTGGGAGTGGTTGTTTGGCACCAATACCTGACAGGGGCGAGATGGTCTTCCCATCCCATCACACCAAAAGCATACCGTGTTCATCTCCTTTAGAATGTGAAGATTGATTCATGGTTTCAGTATTGTCATTATTCATCCACTTATCCAGATCCATTTAATGTACAGTAGTTTTTCACCGAAGTGATATTTTATAGTAGCCAATGATGATTATTGATTATACCCGTTATTTCCTTTGGGGTTATAGAATATGTTCTTTTAATTATGTTTTCCTACCTGCATTCATTTGTTGGTATTCTGCCACATGATATTTAATTATTCTAGAGAACAATTCCTAAAGGAAGAATATATGCTTGCTTCATTTCTCTTTTTTTCTTAAAAGATAGGTTTATTTATTCATTTATTTATTTACTTATTTACAGGGTCTCACTCAAAGTGAGCCTCCTGTCTCGGCCTTCCCAGTGCTGGGATTATAGGCATGCGCCACTACGCCCAGTTTCAGTAGCCGGCACCGTGCAGGGCTGACATGGCACGTGGTACCAGGAAACAAACCTGTGTTGATGTGCTTGCCCGGCAAGCATTTAGACTTCCATGTTACCTCTCCAGTCCTGCCTCTTTTATTTTATTAACTTATTTTTCAAGTAGTTCATTTGATTACCTAGTTTCCTGCAAGAATAACCAGTGGCAGTTTCTTAATTTTGTTTTGTTTGTTCGGTTTTTGTTCTGTATTTTAGGGAAGGATCTACAGACATTCAGGGTCTCACTAAGAGATCAGACTGTAGTGATCCACCTGTTACAGCCTCCCAAAAGCTTGCACCACCACCTTCAGTCTCAATCACCCTCTCAGTATACCCTGGGGGTGAGGCTGGGATGGCCACCTGGGGATCAAATCCCCAGCCCCTGTGCCTGCTTGCAGGTACTTTAATCTGCTGAGCTATTTGACTGGCCCTCGGTTCTTGATTTGATATTGTCATGAATTAGCATGTGTTTCGGCATAGTGTAGTCATCATTCCTACCTTGGAAAAACAAGTCTTTCCAGGTAGATTCCTGGATCCTTCTCACATAGGCCAGCTGGTCTTAAATAATAGCTTTGCTTTCACCTAGTATAAAATATCCTAGGGTGCCCTGTACATTTCCCAGCCAGACCTGGAGAGAGCTGAGGAACTGTAGCTGCTCTCAATAGGAAGCGGTCTGTGCACACACCGAGAACAGTAAGCATAACCCTCCCAACTGGTGCACTCGGTGTGGCCAAGTCTCAGGGACCCTTACGTTTTCAGTAGCGAGCGACAAGCAAAGCAAGCATCGTACTAAAATACATGGCTATTGTAGGGTTGTACAGATTTTGCTTATTTTATTTTTTAAATCATTTTTCCCACTGAAAATCTTGGTACCTAATCTGTATCTGTGTTTGTCTGTTCTGTCATTTACATTTGTAATGCACAGCATCTAATGGAGAATACATATATATATATATATATAATATTTATTATATATATGTGTGTATATATATATATATGTATACAGTATCCATTGTGATTTACAAAGTAACAGATTGGGATAAAAGCAAGGGGGAGTATTTTATGGAAGATTTAAGGCACCTTTTGTGTGTGTGTGTGTGTGGTACTGGGGATTGAACTCAGGACCTTGTGCTTGCCAGGCAAGTGCTTATTCTGCTGAGCTTCTCCCTAGCCCTAAGGCACATCTTCTACACAATAGGTTTTTAACAAGATGTACTGTGTTTTGATCACCCCTAATATTTTGCAAGAGATATACAGTCAAGATTCCTCCTGTGTGACTGGAGTCATTTATTTGATATTTAGAATGACTTCATTGTCTTTTTTACTTCTGTTGATTACATTTTTGTTATTTTTCTTGTAAGTTTGTGGGTCAAATACAGTAAAAGGATGTCTTTATTACACTTTCATAATACTTAATTTGCCTTTCACTTTCTTTGAGTTAAAATGCTTTTGTTTCTTTTTCATGCATATATTGGTACTTAATTTTTAATATAAGTAAGTATGTGTTTGCTAACAAGTTATGGGGCCACTCTGATCCTCTCCTCCCCTCTGTCCTGCCCTGTCCTTCTTGATCTCTTCTGTGCAGGAACAGCCTGATCTTTGTCAGCTCCTCAATATAAAGTCTTTTGCTTTCCATTTAAGACTCCTTATGGTAAGGGGAAAAAAATAAACGTTAACCGGTTTTATATATATACATATATATATGTATACACACACACATACTATATATATATATATATATATATATATATATATATATATATATATATAGCTTTCTTCTAAATTTCAAGTCTAGAGATTGGCCTACTACAGTAGAGAGCTGCTTGTCATTACTTTTTGTCATGGCATAGGAGTACATTATTATTTCTCTACATTTATTTTATTTTATTTTTTTATTTCTTATGTTTTGGCAAAACCAGGGATTGAACTCAGGCCCTTGTGCTTGCCAGGCAAGCGCTTATTCTACTGAGCTGTTTCCCAGGCCACTCACTGTCTCCACATTTTTGTATTTGTTGTCAATCTATCAGGTATGAAATGTCATGTGAGTAGAATTTTGTAGGGGTGTGTGTATATGTGTTTGTGTGTATGTGTGTCTGTCTGTCTGTCTGGTGTGTTTGTACAGTGTTTGTAATTCATGTTTCGGAGAATCCTCACTCAGTACCTCTGTTTTTGTTCTTGTACCCCATTTCCTTTCTCTTCTGTCTGTGAAGTTCAGCTAATAAGTGTTAGATCTTTTGCATCACATAGCAATATTATATATCTCTCAAATGCTTTTCTTTAAAATGTTATTTTTTATTCATTTTCTTTTTTATTTTAATCTTGTTATCTTTTGATAATATATCTTATAGTTGTGTTTTTCTTTTTTCTGTTGTATAATGTAATAGTAAACCCATATATTATGACTGCATGCAGTATTTGTTTGTTAAGTGGAAAATAAAATTTGGTCTTTTAGTCCCTTAAATACTCTTGAATACATATTTGACTTGATTTCTGTAGATCTGTTTCCATTGACTCTCATTGAAGAAGTAAATCTGAATTTGTAGTCAAATCTAGATTTCTTCTATTACTGGGTTTTTCTGATGTAAAAGCTAGAAACCTTGTATATAAAGAAAAATAGAATTAAGAGTATAATGATTGGATCTTAATCCAGATGAGGTCTAATTTTTTCATATAGTCTTTATATTTGTATATTTATGTAATATAAGGTAAACATTTTCTTTGATAGCCAAATGAAAGTATTTTTAATAGAAAACAGTTTTTTCTTTTTTTAATGTATTTTTAAAGGGCATAAATTAGAATTAAAACAAAAACCAATAAGGATTTTCACTTAACAAAGTAATATGAATTTTATAGTATTTGCTATAATGCATAGTGTTGTCTTCCAACCAGTTATTCATATTACCAGATGTAAGAGTGGAAGAAGAAAAAAAGAAAGAAATGTGTAATGAAGAAGAGAAAAAGGACAAACTGAAAAAAGGAGAGGAAACAAATTAATTGGTTCTTTCCATAGATGAGCATAAATGTACAGTACAGTTTTCAAACCGTCCTGCTCATATGCATAGATAAATCTCTTTTTCCCACTCCTCTCTTGTCCTCCTCAACTCAGTAACTGTTTTCTTTTTTTTGAACAAGTTTATTCTCTTTTCATTATCTGTTGTACCCTTCATGTTCCATTTTCTCTTTTATATTCTTACACTAAGAAAACAATATGACATTTGCACATGCAGGTCTGATTTATTTCACTTAAGGGTATGTTCTCTAGTTGCACCTATTTACCAACAAAGAACTCTACATATATCCTTTTATAGCTGAATAATACTTCATTGTATAAAAATTCCGTATCTTCTTTAGCCATTCCTCAGGTTATTGGCATCTGGATTGTTTCCAGAATTTGACTATGACAAATTGCACTGCTATAAACATATATCGCTGTGGTACTAGATTTTCAGTTCTTCTGGAAAAATACCCACGAGGGAGTGAAAACAAATTTTAATTATATTTTTAGAAATTTTGTCATGATCAGATGTTTTTGGGTTTGCTTGGAGCTATCAAATATAATTGACACAGCCTATATATCCTTCACTTAACTTTCTCCAATGCTGATGTCTTGCATAAGTATGACACGCATCCCAACTGAAAAATCGGGTGACTTTTTCTTACACAGAGCTACACTTATCCTCCTCAACTTGCTTAGTTCTTGTTCATTTCTAATCTCCTCTGGCTCTATAATTTTCTTATTATAAGACTTCTGTAAATGGGATTATGCAGTAGGTACTCTTGAAATTAGTTCTTTCCATTCAGCATACTTCCCTTGAGAGCTATCAGAAGTATATGTAGCAATAGTTTTTGTCCTATTGTGATTGTTTTTGAATACTAATAGGATGGTTGGGTTTCTTTGTTTTGCTTATTTTTGTATTACCATTGAATGGCATTGTGGATGCATGCGTCTTGTGTGTTTTCCATTTAGGGACTATTTATGCAAATAAATCTATTATAAACAATTGTGTATAGGTTTTATATGTGAACAGAAATTTTCTTTTCATTGGGATAGCAGTACAGTTGCTGGGACCTATGTACGTGTTCATTTCCACTTGTAAGTATCTGGGATCCAGGATGTCACAGTTGCTGGCACTTTAGTGTCCACACTGTGACTAGGACTTGTATCTCTCACCTCTTCCAATGTTGACATGTCACAGCCTTTCTGCTCCTCACTCAGGTGAGGTACAAAAGATATCAAGTGCTCCCCCATTTGGAGCACACAGGCTCAGAGCAGCTTGGGCTGAGCATGGATGTGCTTGAAGGTCTCTTAGGTACTGGCAAAATAGCCACACTGGTGGCCCTGATAGGATAATCAGAATGAGGGATTTGAAAGTTGTTTGTTCTTGTTGCCTCTTTAGGTATGCCAGTTTTGTCCCTTTTTATCATTGTACCGTACCTTCATCCTTGTGACATGCAGAGAATATAGCAGTTGGCATTCTCAACATGAGGCTTTAGGGCCCCTAATTTAGAGATTCATTTTATTTGTTTGTTTTTGGAAACAGGGTCTCTCTGTAGTTCAGGCTGGCCTTGAGTTCACTCTGTAGCACAGGTTAGCCTCAAACTTGCAGTGATCCTCCTGCCTCAGCCTCCAAAGTCCTGAGCTTACAGGTATGGGTGACCATACTTAACTCATGCTTGCTTCTTGTTTTGAGCTTTAAAAATCGTAGTGTGGAAGTCTGATGCCCCTATGGGTCAAATGCCTCTCTATATCGCTGTGTCCAGTGCAAGGGTCATAAAACAACAGGTGCCAGAGACGAGAGAATTGCCATTGGCCAGCAGTACTTCCTTTTGGTCAGTGTTCTGTGACAACACCAGAGGGCAGGAGCTTGCTTCTCTGGGTCTGCTTCTTACCCCACAGCTTGATTTCCATCCCTGGCAAAGTGAGCTCATACCTGCTTCTCAATGTTGTACTGGACTCTGCTGTATTTTAGAAGCCTAAATAAAACTGAGTAGGGTGGCACATGCCTGCTCTTCCAGCTACACAGGAGGTGGAGGCTGGAGGATGGCGAACTTTACTTAAGGTCGGCCTGGCCACCTGTTAGGGTTTGTGTCTATAGCTTTCCCTCCAAAGCCTCAGGCAGTCACAGGGCAGCTTCTGGAGTTTGTGATTGATTATTGTGGGTGTGGATGCTGCACCTGCCCTGGGGTAGGCAATTTGCATTTCAATATAAGGAGGAAAGAAAAGCCAGCTGCTTGAACTGCTGCTGCTCCTCCCTTTGCTCTCTTGTTCTTTGCCATGGCCGTGAATGGATGCTGTCTGCCCTGTGCCATTTTGCCTTGGAGCCAGCTGAGTACGGACTGAAATCTCCAGTAATTGTGAGCTAAATAAACCTTTCCTTCATTTTGGGTGTTGGTGATTTGTCCCAGAAACAAGTGAAGAGTAAGAGAGACACCACCTTAGTGATAATACCCTTTCTTAAAATAAAAAAGGGTGGGAATGTAGCTCAGTGGTAAAATGCCTATCTGTTGTGCTAATGTGTACAAGGTGCTTTGGCCCTGAGCTCAACCTGCAACACTGAAAGAAACAAAAACTTAAAGAGAACATAAGATAGTGGCTTTTTTGGTGATAAGCCAACAAGTGTGAAATATAGCCAGATTTTAAATACTCTATAGACAAGGCTTGATTTGTTTTAGGAAGTCCTGAGAGAGCCAGAGGAAGCCTCTCTGTGGCTGTCTCCCACCTTCACGGTGAGGTCACCAAACCAGGGCCATGTACCAGGTGTCAAAGGAGTCACCACCTAGGAATGGAAATCTCTGGCTTCCCAAGGACAGCAGAAGCTGCAAATCCTTGGAAAGTCTGCATGTCCAAAGTAGATAGATCTCATCCACTTGCCTGAGCTGAGTCACAGTTGGCCTCTGACAGCATTTCTCTGATTCTGGACAGTTTTCAGTATGTGCGTCTCGAGTATGATCACTCTTGCTTTCTGCAGGTTTGTTTGTTTCGTTTTAGAATGCTCTGTAAAATATATGATGGGGCCTTCCTGTCTGCCTGGAAATTGCCATCAAGGCTCTGGGTTCTGATCAGCTAGTAGGTCAGTCTCAGGGAATGGAGTTCAGAGCTCTGCCTGGACTTGAGATTCTGGGACTCAGGCAGCTCTTCTGCTGGTTGGAAGGACCCACCATCCCTTAATCACTCTGACAGCACAGTTTTGTTGTGTAACTCGCAGAAGACGGTAGTGTAAAACAGTGGCACTTATGAGTCTTCATGAGACAACAGTATAAATCACAGGAACTTCAGGATAACATGCCTAAGGTAGTGGAAGCAAGGCCATGAAGCAATAGAGTCAGGCTACAAAGAAAAGTAAAGTGATAAAGGACAGGTGTATGATTGTACTCTGTGGCTTACCTGTTCTCAAGTGTGTTGTTACATACATCTTTACGTATTGTTGCATTCCTGTTGATTGGTTAAAGAAAGAGCATGCTTATTTGTCAGGTATGCTATTGATCATATTTATTTAAGAAGAAATAATGTTGTCCACAGAGCTCACCCTAAGTGGTGGGCTTTATGTTTTGTGCTTCCTGAGGAGAAGCTGCTGATGATGCAAAGTGACATTCGACCCACTGAGAGTTGATATTGGCAGACAGATTTCATGCTCTGTCTCCTGGTCACCAGTTTGCTGTCTTGGAGTTGGTAGGGATATTAAAAACAGACATTGGAAATCTCAACTTGACAGGTTCAATTTGTAACATGAAAGATTCTGAGAAACAAAGCAAAGGCCCAGAGAGCTCTCAGCCAGACCTGTTCGCCAGAATTCTGCAAGGCAAGGAGAGAAAAGGGGGCGTTAGAGCAAAAGGTTGAGTGGTCACTTGTGGAAGGCCAGAGGAGGGCTCGTGTGCTTGGCGCTGAGGAGGCTGTGGTAGCCAGAGTGTCAAAGCGTCAGAGTCTCTGGCGATACCCATTAGCTACCCTGCCACTTTGAATCTTCCAAGAAACACAGAACTGGCAGAAGTGGCCTCTTTATAGAGGCATAGCACACTGCATGTGGCATCTGACCTGTTACACCACAAGAGATGATAGTATAGGTGGGAAACCATACTACTGTCTAGTTTTGCAGAAAGAACCCCAGTGGCCTGAAGGGGGCTGTTTTTTTCCTTATCTTTGATTCAAACCCTTGAAAGGACCTCCTTGTGTTTAGTTTCTGGACATTGTGGGGGTCAGGCCCAGCCTTCATGTGTTGCTTGTCCCCTCCTCCCTTAGTGCTCATAGTACAGGCTGAGGTTTTTGTTCCTTCAACATGACATACATGGCTTTGCCAACCAAGTGGACACGTGTCTGTGACCCCCCCCCCCCCAATGGACAGGACATCCCTTCAACCTGCTTTCAGAGGGCTTTTTCAAGCATGATGTGCGGACAGGAGAAGTGCTTACCTACCAGTGAGCCAGATGCCCAGCCCCTCAGAAACTAGCCAGCAGTTTCTCTGACCACATCACTGTAGATAAAGCTGCAGTTTCTATAATTTCTTTTTGTTCTTCACAAAAATTTTTAAGTGTAAGTAAGTGTTGACAGCATGATGGCGGCACTCAGTACACATTTGTGTGTTGATTTTGCAAACAAAATGGGAACTGACAAAAAAGGGAAAATTCATCATTTTTACAGCCTTGTGAAAGCAGAAAGTGTCTTCTCTGGCCAGAGCTCATTCACACCTATTCCAGCTTCCTACCCACAGTCTGCCAGGTAAGACCTTCCTGATCATCTGGTCTACCTCCAGCATTCAGCAATCTTGAGCCCCTTCACTTATCAGGAGAAGCTGCTGTGGGTGATACCAGGGACCATCATGGTGAAAACCCATTTGTCCTTATGTAACCATTCAATAGCACAGGGGTGGGTCGCCCCCACGCTTAGCTCATCTGCCCTTTATTTTCATGTTCCTTGGAGAGGCCATTGCTGCTCATTTTAAGGCCTGTCTCAGATATACTAGTAATGAAATGGACAGTTCATATTTATAATTTGAGCTTCCTTTTCTCCAGGAGACGATTGTATTCACCATGTTACATTTTATGTGTCTATTAAGGTATTGGAGATGAGAAGGCTTTGGGGCCAGAGTGAGTAGTCCCTTGAACAAACACAACTCACAGCTGTGTGCTAATTGAGGTTTATGATTCCTGCCTCACTCCTACAATGTCCAATCTAATATCTGTGCTTAGGTTTAATATCTACACCTAGCTGTAAGATCTATGCTTTGAGATCTGTAATTTCTTTTGTTCTTAACAAAAAGTTTTAGGTGGAAGTAAGGCGTTGACAGCATGAAAACATAAAACCAGCACTGTGATAAATATTTGGCTTTTTTCTTGTACACTGATAATTACACTTTTAAATAAGACTAAATATAACAGAGCATTGACTGAGTTGAGTTAAATAAGTTCTGGCTCTCTCTCAGAGCATTCTGTGTAGTTTGGGGGCCTGTTTCATCACCTCCATGGGATTGCCTTTTCTCATCTCTGAGAAGAGTGGATGTTTTACCTGTTACATGATTTCCAAGTGAGACAGGGAGAAAAACTGATCTCGGGTGGGTGACCTCCAAATGATATAGGGAACCTCCAAATAACATTGGGAAAATGATCTCCTGACCTGACCTGGACGAGTTCATGTTCTCTAAAACCGAAGAATGAATTTTAGGAACAAATGGAGGTTATGAGCAGAATATATTTTTTGAGGGAAAGAAAGCTCCTGTCCAAGAGAGGGACAGGAAGGGGGACCCCAGGCACAAATGAGGGCTGAGGAGAGGCTGGCAGAGGTCACCTTTACATGGTTTGTACAGAAGAAGGCAGGAAGCACTTCTGATGAGAGATGAGCTGGTGCAGCTGCATCTCTGGGTGCCCGAGGAAGGAGAGTAGCAGTCTCAATGCAACCTACAGGTGCCTGCCGCCTGTGCCTTATGGAGGTATCTCGAGTTAAGGACTGGAGGTGCCATCGTCTGAGTTTTCCCCAGGAGAGGAAAACAGCCAGGTATTCTAGACTGCATGCTTTGGCTTCCTGTGAGCATGGCCATGGGTAGGGGATAAGAGGCCAGCAGAGAGGGTTAGGGTGCTAAATCCTAGTTCACAAGCCAGCAGAATCTGGAATGGTCCACAGGAGAGCTGGAGTCGACAGTGTTTGGGAATAAACACCTGCTGTTTTGCCAGCTGACTGGTTGTAGAAGGAAAGCCAGACCAAGTGGAGCTGTAGCTAAACATGATGACCAAAGATGGGGTTCTCGAGGTGACAGAAAGGACACATCTGGACTGAGATGCCTCCAGGACAGTAAGATGAGCTATTCAGCTGGTATGTAGTGCTGCAGTCTACAGCTCAGAGTGGTAACCAGAGGATCTGGTTTTCCTGGCAGTTAAGAAAGAATGAATGGGTCACTTGGTTTAGGAGGCCAAATTTCTGAGGATAAGGTGTATCATAAGAGATAGATGGGGGCCAGGAGGATAGAATAAGTGCTTAAAAAAAGTGTGCAAGGGATGTCCCATTATGGAAACTATTCATGGAGGAAGGGAGAGGAAAGAGGAAAAGAGGTACACTGAAGAATAAGGAGACTGCATGCATGCCACACTATAGAGGGGAGTGTCAGGTGTGAGTTCTCACCAACTTTCCTGCATTAATCAGCTAGTAATGCTCCTCAGACTGGCAGGGCATGGCTTAGTCATGTTATATTTCTTTCCTCACTTTACGGTAATCCGTTTTTTAACCTTCTGTAGTTACAAATATTGAAAACATAAACCAAACCTTCACAGCATTAGTTGGGAAAACTCTTCCAAGAGAGATCAGCTGAGTGAGAAAGGAAATGAGGGATGGGTTCTTAGAAGAAGGCTGCAAGGTTCCCGCAGTGATGCATTATTCAGACCAGTGGAAGTAAAAGTGCCTCCTTCTGCCACCCTTGCTCCACCATTCCTATTGGGATGCCTTTTCTCCACCTCTACATCCACATATTATTCAAGATTTTATTTATATTATCTTGAGAAAAAGCAAACACTACCTAATTAATCCCACCAAACATAGTAGTAGAAAAGCAATTATTCCCACCATGTGTAATAACCCATCTGTAGAGAAAATAATCCATTAAATGTGAATCAGTGTAAATTTAAAAACTATTATTAAGATTAGATTGGTTCCTAGTTATGAGTTTCATAATTTCAGTATTTGCTCATGCATACTTTTATACTACCACGTTCTGTGACCTTGGATCTTTAATTCACAAACAAATAGTATCTATATGGTAATTAGGGTCAAAAACCACAGGTCAGCCAATCAAATGTTTCACAGGTGAATGTCTTTGTTGGGGATTAGCTTGAATCTGTGATTAATTAGATGGTGAGTCCCCTAGTTTGGAATTCTAGTGGTAATTGTAACAGAGGGCTGCATTTGTTTGCATTTTTAATAAATCATTCATTAACTGAAATGAAATCTTTTGGTTAAATTACCTCTCATATTTTGGTTATTAGAGAGTTTTCCTTTCTTTTCTTAAATTTACTGGAGTGTCCTTCAGTTCTCCTTGAGTGAAGCAAGCAATTGCTTTGACCGTGGTCAATCAGAAAGCATCTCCCCTCAGCATTTCTCTCTTCCCAGCTGGGACATGAATTCTCTCCTGGCCCAACTGCTGTCTGCTCCTGGGGAGCCTGGAGGCTGTTGATCTGCTCAGAGCTGGGCCTTGTTAAACATCATAAAGATATATATGTATGTATGTATGTATGTATGTATATAGTTTGTTGCTAATTTCCAAAGAAATACATAAGACACTTGTCTGTATTTCTGCCACCAGGCCCAGGGCCTGCTGATAAAAGATCATCATTTTTTAAAACCAGTCTGGCACATATATCAGAACTTCTCTACATCTTTGTCTTTGAAGGCATATGAAGGCCCTGCTCTTGACTGCCTGCTCAAGGGAATGTTGCAATTACTCTTCTCTCATTGGTGAGACAAATACCCAACAGCCAAAATGAAGGAAGGAAAGGCTTATTTAGCTCACAGTTACTAGAGGTTTCAGTCCACATTCAGCTGACTCCAAAGTAGGATGGCACAGGGCAGAAAGCATCTTTTCATGGTTGCAGCAAAGAGCAAGAGAGTGAAATGGAGGAGTAGCGACAACAATGGCAACAGAGAGCAAGTTTACCTCTCTGTCTCTCTTATATTACATCCAGGCTATCCACCCCTGGCTGGGAGAAGTACTCACACCTATAATCCCACCAGTACTAAGACCCATAATCCCAGTGGATCATGAGTTAATCTAAGACTCTAGAAGTCCCTGCTCCATGACTGCATGAGGCTTTGGGGGAAACTAGACACAAACTGTATTATGGAGGGTAAAGGCCTTGGTAACTGTTCTGTTTATCTGACTCGGTGATATTGAAGTAGTCGGGGAGCTGTGATATAGCTAAGCCATCTACTGTGGGATGAATTGCCTGCCATCCAAAAGATGTGGTTACATTGGATCATGGTGAAGCAGAATGGGGTCTCAGCTCAATAACTTGTGTCCTTAGAAGAAGAGAGCACAGACACAAGGAGAATGCTGTGTAGGAAGAAAGGCAGAAGCTAGGGTGATGTGAGCAAGAACTTCCAGAGTTGCTAGGCATCCAACAAGACCCCAGATAGGACCTCTCCTGCAGGCTTTAGAGGAAGCTTGGCCTGGTTGATACCTTGATTCTTGGCTACCAACTTCTAGAACTGAGAAAATAAGTAAATCTCTTTTGTCGTAAAGCCATCCAGTTCATGGTTATCTGTAGCAGCAGCCTAGGAAACAGTGACATCTTCTCTGTGTGCCTGGTCTAGTCCTGATATGAACTTTCAGCCCATCCTGGCTCCTTGGGCACATCGTTACAGTGTGGTCTGGGAATGGCAGAGGACTTGACCAGTTCATCTGAGTCATACCCTATACTTAAATCTCGCTTCATAAGCCTTCTCTCTTGCCTTTCCAGAGGTCTTGAGAAGGAAAGTTTGCCTGGAAAGACACACATCTCAGACTCCCTGTCAGTTTTTTTGGCACATCACCAAGTCAAGTGCAGGCTCAATTTCTCCAAAGCCAGCTCCCTCATGCTAGTTGTATCCTAAGCAGAAATGACAGAGACGGGAAGGTGACCAAGGGACTTACTTGGCCCAGCAGATAGTGCTTTTCTTTTCCTGAAAGTTTTACCGACCAGTTCAGCCTCAGGACTAAGCTGACATTGTCTCTTGAAACAGGGACCAGAGAGCTGCAGAGTGAGAACTTGGGAATTACTGCAGAGCATAGGGCCAGGTGGAAGGTCAGAATTAGAAGCACTAGTTGGCAACAGATGGTGCTCTCTGTGACTCCTTTCCATTGTTGTTCCCTGTCATACTTCTGTTCCTTGTATTCCTGAGTCTCTTCTCAACCACCTGGAAAAAGCCATCTAGAGCTTAGGTGTGGGGGGAAAAAAACAGACAACAGCAACAGTAACAAAAAACAAATGGATGCAGTGTGTTCCAGCATGAAGGACTTAGAACAGAAGTTTCTTTGCCAGAGACCTACTGAAAGGCGTGGGCAGTGGAGCCTAGAGCACCCCAGAAATGGTGTTAGGGGCCAGTGAGATTGCTCAGCAACCTAAATCGCCTGCAAGCTTAGGCAAGCACAGACACTGAGGTGATCCCTGGCAGCACAGGCTGCACCGGCCTTGCCCTCAGGGTGGACTGAGCCAGCCAGAGCCAAGGCACAGCAGCACATGCCTATAATCCCAGTGCTGGGGAGGCTGAAAACAGGAGAATAGCCATGAGTCTAAGCTGCATAGTGAGGCCCTGTATCAACGAAATACATTGAAAAAGAGAAAGAGAAGGAGGAAGAAAAGAGGAAAAGGAGGAAGAGGAGGAGAAGGAGAAGGAGGAAGAGGTGGTGGTGGTGGTGGTGGTGTTAGGCTACAGAAAAGAGTAAAAGGATCTCCCCTTCCTTTTCCACCATGGACTTTACCAGCCATACCAGTGTCAGGGATTGTGTCGTAGTTTGTGTTCTTTTTTTCTTTCCATGTCTTGGGATTCCTTTGTATCCACCTCTAAACTCTTTCAAGCATTCAATTTTTCTCTGGTTCTTGGTCTGCGTAGAGGCTGATGGGTGACTACTTGTCCCTCATGAACCCTGAAGCCTGGCCTGCCTGTGCTTCCCCTGGGCCCCACTCTTAACTTCTTTGTCTTTGGGTTTGGTGAGGTTCCCCTCTCTATTCTTCCTGGAGGGGCACTCAAGGCCTGTGTCTTGAGCCACCATAGGGCCAAGCCAAGATGATGTGAGGATGACGAGCATGTTCCTTTCTGTGATCTCAGCACAGCTATTAGCTCCCCTGACCTGGGACATTCAAACATATGAGCTATTTGAGAGATGTCAATTCAGTTGCTCTCCTGGAAAGGTCCGTGTTTTTTTCTCAGCAGAGGCAAAAGGTATCTGTATAATTGGATCTCAATAAAAGCACTGAGACTGACCGAGGGAAGGCCTTTTGAGGTTTTTTTTTTTTTTCTTTTATTCCTAGTGAGACAAAAGTCCATTTCTACCAAGCATTGGACTTCACTTTCCATGCTGCTTGACTGTAGGGGCCAAAGTGCAGGTTACATCTGGATCAGAGAGTTCATGACCAGCTTTCTTCACAGCTGCTTTCCACACCAGTGCAGTTAAGTAAGAGCTTTTAAAAATAGACCTTGCTTCATTGTTTCAGCCACTGGCTCTGTGTATTAGCCCCTGCAAAATGCCCTCAGATACTTGGATGCTGTAACAAAACCTGTGCTGGGAGTACAGACATGCACCACCTATGCCCGTCTTACTGGCCAGCTCAGCATGCCCATCGGTGGGGCTGGCGCACAGCATGTGGTGCTAGCTCCAGTCCCTGCGATTGCCTAAGCAGGCAGTTAGTCCACTGAGCTATCTCGCCGGCCCACATAAAACAAACTTTAATGAATACTTGACTGGCAAATTTTTTTTGTTTTGTTTTTGATGAGGGTAATTAATGAAGATGGTTGGCAAAACTGTTTCACTGTGCTGTTTTCATCACTGTGGGAAAAAACCTTCAAGCTTTGTGCTTCCTTATGCAGATGTTGTTATGGTTTGGATGAGCGTCCCCCACCTTACTGTTCCATGTGTAAAGGTGGTGATACTGGGAGGTGCTTGGAACCTTAAGAAATGGAGCCTAGAGAGGGAGATCCTTAGGTTACTAGAGCTGTGGCCTTTAAAGAGGTTGTGGGATCCCACCTTCCAGACTCTGTCTGCTTCCTGGCTTGTGACACAGGCACTCTTCCATGCTCTCCTGCTATGGTGCTTGCCCTCATTTGAGGCCCAAAGCAATGGGGATATGCAGTCCTGGACAAGAATGTCCACAATATGAGCTAAAATAGACCTCTCAATTTCATGAGTAACATGTGCATCTGGGACTTAGCCTTTGTAAAAGTTCCTGTTTTTCAGGCAAGGGTTTTTAATGAGTCAGCTACTTAAAGATCCATGAATATGAAATGTAGTCTTTGGACCAAGCCTCCTACCCCTACTACCTGGGTCCCTGTGGGCTTCATTCCAAGCTATCATAGCTGGCCTAGGGGTCCAGGGTCCCTTTTGTGTGTAGCCTGTGCTGTGGATGCTGGTCCTAGTTTCTTGCTAGCCTAGCTCTTTTCTGGTGGAATTTGAGTTATTCTTTATTGCTAGGCTCAGACTAAACCAAGAGCAATATGTCTGCTCCCTCCATAGCCACCTGCAAGGGGAGGCATGAAGCGAGGCCTATGGCCCAGATACTAAGGAGATGTCACTGAATGGACAAGAAGGGAGTGTGGGGTACTGCATGTGGTGCAAGTTTCTAGAAGCAATTCCTGTGGGCCATGCACTGTTCCTCAAAGGAGTTCTGAGGCTATGTTGTCATTCTCAGTTACATTTATCTGCCCTGAGGAAAGCTGCAGCTGCTTTCCATAGCTGAAGACAACGAAGTACAGAAAAGATAGCCCTGCACAGAATCCACTGGGAGTTGGTGGTGTGTCTGTAGTTCAAGCCACAGTGTGGATGTCGTTGCTTAAGAAATGAAATGCTGAAAGGATATAGTCTGCAAGGTTGTGTTATCTATATTTATAACTTTAGTTAAAGTCTTCATGCTTAATGTTCATAGTTTTTGGGTTCATGACACACAGGTGAAGCTTTTCCTAACTCTTTGCCTGAAGTGTGTGTGTGTGTGTGTGTGTGCCTGTGTTTAAAAACTGACATAAATGAAACCCTTTAAAATGAGTATTGTCAAAATAACATGCAATGTGGATAGCTGTTCCTACAATAAAATTGCAGATTTGAGGTCACTACAAAAGCCACATTATTATTAAAATTTCTAGAAACACTAGAGTGATGTTCAGTTTTTCACCAAATTGTAACATATTTAAGTTTGTGTTAATAAAACAGAACAGCATATAGAATTAAGCAAAAATTATTCTGACACTAGCTACAGGGGTAAGTAAGGCTTCATTTGGTCTGTTGATTGCCATAGGTGCCAAGATATTTGCAACAGGGGAAAGAAATTGGTCTCTTCTCTGAGCACAAGAACATTGGGTATTTATGGCCAAAAGTGGGGTGGGGGCTGATGAACAGAGCAGTACTAGGAGACTCCAAGGGCCACACATGACCAAGCTGTCACAGGACTCTGTGTAAAGCAGGTCATGGAAGGTGAGGGGTGAAGTATTTGATCAGATACTGAGAAGGAGGGATTTTCTCTGAATTCATCTGGAAGGACAGGTCCAAGGTCAAGGCCTGGAGAAGAAAAAGGGCCAGAGGAGACTGATTACAGAGAGGCCACGAAGAGAGTCTTTGGGAGAACTTGACTGAGTTTTATTACTCAGCAGTGCTGGGTTATACACCAAGAAAACCACTCAGTCACAACATGTGCGAAAGGGTACAAGTGGGATCCTGTGTAGCATTTTCTGGCTCATTCACTGGAAGATGCTTCTTGGGCCACTGGAGAAGGTGAGCAAAAAATCTTTCATGGGGATTTTTTTTTGGGATTTGTTTAACGTGTATGAGGGTGGGAGTGCAGTATCCTCCTTATCCACAATTTCAGGGGATTTTTTTTTTTTTTTAGTTTCATTTAACTGTGATTAAACATAATCCAAGTATATTACATGAACAATACAGAAATGAACAGTTGGAAAGTTTTAAATAACTTGTATTATAGTGCATAGTTATAGTTATAATTGTTCTACTTTAGGACCAGTTATTATGTGTGTCTTCCTATGCATAATTTATAAATTAACTTTCATCATATATAGATGCAGGAGAAAATAGTATAGTCTGTTAAGGTTCATAGCCATGGTTTCAGGCATTAGCACCCACCCTGAAGAGTAGGCCCCTGCACTGGCAAATGCATGAGAACATACTCTAGGAGGTGCTACCCCGACTACTATGTATTTGGCTCCCTGCCGTTTGGGATGAGTCCAGTGGCCTTTACTGCACTTCAGAAAATAAACTTCTTTCTTGTGAGCAAAATTTTAGTTTGGCATTTTCACTAACCACTCTCGATAGAAAAATGTCAGTTCTTTTCTTAAAGTTTCTTATATCTACTCATGACTTTCAATTAAATTTTAAAGCCTTCCAGAGTAAAAAGAATCTTCAGCAATGTGTAGTTAAGATCAGAAGTTCGCTGAGTAATTAAAAAGAGCCATTTTTATGACTACCACATACCTTAACCGTTTCGCTATAGTTTCAGACATGTAAATATACCTTTTATTCTTCATTTCTCTTGCTGTTGTTGTTGAGATCTTTCTGACTTTTTAAAATGTGGTGCTAAATAATATTTTAATTTATTTTGTTTTGCTTTGCTTTGCCTTGCTTTGTTTATTTTGTTTTGTGTTTGTGGTACTAAGGGTTGTACCCAAGGACTTCATACTAAGCTATATTCCTAGTTCCTTTTAAACAAGGTTTGATAAAATTGCCCATGTGAGACTTGAACTTGTGATCCTTTTGCCTCAACCTCCCAGAGTATTAGAATTACAGATACATGCTGCCATATCCAGATCCACATCTTGTTTTTGAATGTCATCCTACTGATTATATTTTATAATTAGTAGTTGATTAATTTTATCCACTTTTTAAATGGGGTTAGGGAATACTTAATTTTTTAGCTTACTCTTGCATATTTTTCTTTAGCTACTTTATAGACTTTCTGGAACATTCCATTTAGCATTTTCAAAATGGTTCTTTGTTGCCTTCAAAGCCTATTTCAATATCATATTTTATTGAACTTGATTATATAATTGTAGTATAAAATAGAATTGGCATAAATAAGTTTTGGGTGACACCCAATGACTTTGGAAATGTGTGTTCTGATGCATGGAGTTGAAACTACCGTATTCTAAGAGATACCCACAGCTTCCAGTTGACCAAAACGCACTGGCTTACTCAGGGATTTGTCTTTTAGAAATAATTTATGAGAATTTCACTGTCCTTTAGTGTCCAGTCCATGTTCCTCTAGGCCTTGAAAGGACCTCCATCTAGATATTAATAACCTGAGAGATACAATTTAGAGACAGGATGACATTCTGGTAGCAGTATCCAAAATAAGGTGTGCCCTTAGGGATACGTCTTCAAAGAGTAAACAGAGGGAAGCAGTGTACATGATCAAGTCTCTGCAGCTAATCTTCTAAGAACAAAATTTGATGTTCAATTGACAGTCTGTTTGTAATCAGAAAAAAAATCCAGAAGGATTGTATGTAAGATGCAGAATTGACAGGTTAATTTGATGTGGCATCTTTGTATTGAAGCAAAAGTGTATTGATTTGTTTGCTCTGATTTCAGAAGTTGCTTCAAAGTGAGGCTCATCTGAAGTTCAGGCCTCTAATTTTACTCTCCTGGGAAGACCAGATGGTTTGAGCCCAGGATTGTGGTGTCCATATATTTAAGTATGACAAAGGAAGGTCAAATATATTATGTGGTTTGCTTATGTTTATATGCACATACATTTGATTTTGAGTTGGAGTGTGGAACTGATGTGATCAGAAACATCACTTCTAGGGAACATGTATTTATTTATGTACACTGACTGTATCTGAATGCATTTTTGATGTTTTGTGGTGCACCGTGCCCTCGCTCATCACTCAGGCCCAATAAGTGTGGGTGTTTATCTCCCAACCTTGGTTGTAATTGTGCATAGAAGCACAGTCTTTGGTACAACAGCGGCTCTTAGACCCACCTGGAGGTAACTGCCTGAAAGCATCTTTATGTTGCTAACAGTGAGAAGTCTTTTCTTTCATATAATAGTTTGTCCCTGGTCACAAGCATTAGACGAGCTTTCTCTGGCTTTGGCATGGTCTGAGGAATTTATCAGGGAAATGTGTTTTGTTTACACTGATTACATACTAACAAACCTGTATATGTGTTTAGAGGGCTTTAAAATTTATCTCTGTGATAGATTTTCAGCTATTATGAAAATAAACCAAAAATAAAGCAGTAGGTGGGCATTAAAATGAAAATCTGAGAGTCTGAAAGTCTTGGCTTTCTTAAGAGGAATTTCACTATAATCTCTCTCTGGATAAGAATAAAAAAAAATACTTACATATATTTTGTGCAAAATGGAGCATGTATTTTGTGCAAAGTTAAATTAACCATAATTGAAAAGATGCGATACACTGACAATAATTTGGGAATAGTTTTAGGATTAAAAGGAAGCTCCATTTATTTAAAAAGGTTTCTGTATTAGAAATGTTAATTTGGTAACTTTAAGATATTGCCTTGAAAGTATAAAGAGATTAAAGGCCCATTGGAACTCTTCTAATCAGATTTATGGTACTTCTTATTTTCTTGGCCTCCCATTGATTTGTTTGAATATTTAAGTCTTGTGTGTTGACAACTTTGTCATTTTGTGAAAGATTTTTGGAAATCCCTCCTGCTTTCACACACACTTAGGCAGCCTTGTCTCAGATGTGGAGTGGCAGTTGTAAAGCAAAGCAGTATGCTACTGTGTCTTTGTGTATTTCCAGGTTCTGTACTTTTCCTGTTGGCCCATCCAGTCTTTTTGGTTGACCCGCCTCTCTTGTAGGGACTTCTTACAAAACCCAGTCTCCAAACTTGGAGGTTAAACCCTCAAAGGACATATCATGCGCCATGATATCAAGCATTACTCCACTCAGAAGCCGATATCCGCCATGTGTGGACTGCAGAGCCTTCCCAAATCCAGGGAGTTGCATAGCTGTGACCGTCCCGCAGGCGCAGCCTACACAGAGTAGGTGTCCAGCACCTCTGCAACCTTGGGGAAGGGCCATCCCAGGACAGCCTGGTCCTTGTCCTGGTACTGATGACCTCCATTCCCAGCAGAGCACCTGATCCACTTCTTTTGTGCCCTGGACTCATATGGAGACATGTCTTCCCCTCCTCACTCCAGTTGTCTGCCTGTACTCCAGGTACAAACTCCACTCTCACTGACTGAGACATCCAGCTGCCAATCTTTCCCTGTCTCTTTTGTCTCTTGGCACTGGCAGTCTTTTCTCAGCAGATTCACATCTCTCAGAAGGGGCCCTATCTCTCCTGCTCACTTGTTCTTCTAGATTTGTCAGTTTGGAAGCACGAAAGGGAAGCATAGGACCTCCTCACTGCTGCTAGGAGGTCCTATCACACAGAGCCCGCTTTAGTAAGTGGGCCCTATGTGATAGAAGAACAGCTACTTGATGCTCTGGCTTTACCTGAGACTGTGTTTTGAGCTGAGGGATCTTCAAGGAAGGGCCAGAGTTGTCATGATTAATTCTTGGGGTTTGGTGGGTCTGTTTTCAGCAGCTCCCTTCTGCTGCTGCATGATCTGTGGACATACAGAGACTGCTTGCCTTTCTCATGGCCTAACACTCTTGTGAGCTTGCACCCTCTCCTGTAACGTTCATGAGTGTGGCAGGACCATTCCAGGACCTTGAGTTCTGTGTGCTAAACATCAACTGTCTCCCAATAGAGAGCCGCCTCCTCGTATTTCATTATAGGAGGCGGCAACCAACTTGAGATGCTAGGCCCTCACTCTGGACTCAGAATTGTCTGCATCTTCTCCCAGTTACACACCCATGACTGAGTGTTTCTGGCCATTACCAATGACTTCTTAATTATTATGACTCAAAACCTTAAGAAATTTCCTACAGGTCCTATGTCTTAGGCTACTGAATGCCATATCCTATTTTTTTTTTTTTTTTTTTTGTCTTTTTGAGACAGGGTCTCACTATGCAGTTCAGGCTGTCCTTAAGCTCACTTTGTAGCTCAGGCTGGTCTCGAACTCACAACAATCCTCCTGCCTCAGCCTCCCGAGTGCTGGGATTACAGGCGTGCGCCACAAGACCCTGGTGATCACTGTAATTGAGAGCCAGAATGTAGAGCTTTCTGTGAATGGGAGCTGATTGTCAATTGCATCCCACACAGCACCCCCAGCCCACCCTCACTGCCTTCCCAGTGTAGGAAGAGGAGGTGAAGCAGTATCCAATATGAAGCAAATTACCCTGGGAAATGAAGGGAAAGACTTTAAAACTCTCCCTCCATAGTTGAGCCCAAATTAGCTGTATGAGGGGATGCCAAGTAAGTAGTTGGGTTTTGTTGCTGCCTTATTATGGATTTGTTGACAGAAAACAACTTTTCTGACTGTTTACATCATGGAAATTTGATAAGCCATTTGTATTACTTAAACTGCATATTTTGCAAGTATTGTCAAAGCAAGGGAGTAATTTGTAACAGAGTCAGAGTATGTAGAAACTGTTCTCGTAAAAGTGTTCTCTAAATTGCTTTGCTTGCAGCTACAGAGGTTGCCATAAAGAATAATTTCTCATATTGGATTTTCAAAGCCACAGGAGTGGCCACAGAGCAGGCACAGGACAGCCCAGTGATTTAAGACTATGTAATGCCCCAGTTGTCATGATATACTAGGAAATAAACTCCAGTAGGCTGCTCCAACACATTACTACAATCTCGTAATGCCCCAAACTAGGAGGTTGATTTATCTCCTGTTACATCTTATTAGATGGTATTCAGAAGAATAAGAGAAAGAGGATAAGCGAAGCCCATGGCAGGAAATTAGGCTGAAATGAGTGTGAAGTAGGTGGGCCTCTTCATCCCCCTCTGCTGACCACAGGCTCTGTGGACATGGGAGACTATATGTCTTTTCAAGTTGAGCTTGGACTCAGGGGCCTGTCTGTGGGCTTTTGTACTTGTGGCACTTTTGGTGAGGCAGAGCTTAAGTAATGATGGTCCCAGAAGCTGCCTGCTCTTTACTCCCCAAATTTCATCATGTACAGCAGTACTCTAAGGGTCTGCTTCAGTGCAGGTTCAAATTCAGAGGGTCTGAGAAAGATCCCAGAACTGCGCATTTCTGTCAGGCTCTGGATGTTTCCATGATGGCTATCAGGTTCGCTCTGCCTCTGCTGGTGACAGGGAGGACCCCCAGCCAGGCAAGAATGGGCTTCTTGTGGAGTCTTCCACAGCCAATTCTGAACAAGCTATGGGGCTTTATTGCAGCCAACCCATTGTTCATTTTTGGAGAGCTTTTCTGTTTCTCCTCAGCCCCCTGCCTGCTTACCTCATGTTCATTGGGGAAGAAGGTGGGCTTCCTTCCTTTTTATGCAGAGGTGGATTGTATGTACTTTGCCTTTTTTTTAAAAATGTATTTAGTACAGGGCGTCACTACATAGATCGGACTTGAAGTGATCTTCCTGTTTTCAGTCTCCCAAACACTGGAATTACAGGTGCTTGCCACCACACCAAGTCTCAGTCTCCACATCAGCGTGCCCTGGGGGCCCTGGTCCCTGAGTCTGCCTAAGTAGGCACTTTAATCCCCTGAGCTATCTGGTTGGCCCACTTAACTTTTTAATTCTGTTTCCTTCTCAATTTCCATGAGCCCAAGTCATGTTTGTCTTCTCCTCGGGGAATTTGAAACTTTATTTTGATCATGCTGTGTATGAGTGGTCCTTGGGCCACACCCCTCCGTTATGTGTGTTTGGACACCCTCCAGTTATGCAGCCTGCAGTCGTCACCCGGTCTCCTTTATTGCTGCCCAGCGCTTCTGGCATCCACAGCAACAAAGGCTCTTGCCCTTGATAGTGCAAACAGGACCTTGCCCTTGCTCCTGCTCACTAGGAAAGGAGCCCCTGAGGGTCAAGCCTGATGGGCTGCTGTGGTGCAGTATCCGAAGCTGCATGCCACTAACACAAAGCCATGGATGCCGTTTATTGAGCTGTTTGCTTTTTTCTCCTCACTGTATCGTGCCTGTGCCACAGCTCCTGTAAGGCCACAAAGAAGGAAACTGAGGGAGACTGCAAAGGGGCAGTAGTTTTCACTGCTTCAGTTAGCTTTTCTGAAGCCATTCTTAGTAGGGCCATTTCTACCATTGCCAGGGTTCTCTGACCTTAGCCAAAAAAAGCACTGTCATGAGGACCCAGTGCATTTGCTTGCAGAAGTGGCTGGCAGTTAGGAGGCAAGGACCAACTGTCAGTCATCCAGTGGAGATGATTGCTGAGGCAGACCCACACCTGTGCTTTCAGTGCAATTCTCAGTTCCACTTTTTCTCACTTTCTAATTGGGGTGACCGGTTAGCTGGTCTCTGCCACCATGGACCTAAAGCCCTTGCTACATTACATACTACCCGAGAACTTGCTGCTGCTAAGAGTTCTCTTGTTTCCAGCACTTAGAGGTTCTTAGTCATGGATTAAAAATTTGCTAGAGTGGATCACTAGTTCCCATGAAGCAACAAAATCTTGATGAAGGAAGGGGTTAACCGAAGCCCAAGTTAGGCTAAAAATGACAACAATAACAATAATTAAAACCTATCAACTGTTTAAATGAAGAAATGGCTCCTGGAAATAGTACTTTACATTATGGCCCTCTGTAGCAATATTAACAAACCCTCTTGCCTTCTTTTTTCTTCTGCTTTGGCCACTTGATCCATTCTAGCAAAATGAATTTAAGTCACAGGTATGTGGTTAGTTTTTTTAGATCAGAAGAAAACTTGAAGGCCACCTATTTCCCCATCCATATATTTATTTTCAGCAAATCTCATTTTCTCTGGGTTACCTGGTGCCCCAGTTGGGGCACAGCAGTAAACAGCCTTGCCAGGAGCAGACACTGGTCTCACAGCATGGTGGGGATGATGGGGATACCTACATAGCTACAGACGAGTGCGCCCCTCTGGATTGTACAAGCACAGCACTCAAGCTCATGGCCATCACTTCCACCCCCTTTTTATGGAAAAACTCAGATCAGAGAGGTGAAATAACCATTAGGGGCCCACAAGGAGTTAGGGACATGGCTGAGGTTGAGACCTCAGGCAGGCTTGGTGTTCTGTGCTCCTTCACCCTGCACATGGTCCTGTAGGATTTTGAACAAATTATGCCCATTTCTTACTACTTCCCCTAGGTATTCAACAGGAGCTTTTACAGAGTGGTGGTTAGCTGTTCTGATGGTATTGAGTCTTGCCTAGCCTCCTAGGGAGACCATCCTTATCCAGAAAGAAGAAAATGGAAGCTGTTAAGCTTGCAGGTTTCAAGGAATCCTAACCAGCATTAGAGGTGGAGGGTTCCATAAAATTATCAACCATAATCACTGAGCTCTTAATGTGGATTTGTGGTACATGGGATAGAGTAGTTCATTTGACCATGTGCTAGACAGCAACAGCAACTTGTACTAGATAGCTAACCCTCTGGGATTGCTGGCATCAGTGGCTTGGGTTTTGGTCTTGTACAGTTCTATGGGATGTGGCTGCTTCTCATAATGTTTTAGTTCTCACAGAAAAGCACAAAGATGGTCTCCATTGAGGGAGTCATACTTCTTTTATTCATAGGGCATCTTATATAGATGAATTATTTGCCTGGTCACAAGGATCCATTCTGTCTCTTTCTTCCATTCCAGGGCCACGAAGGGCTCAGGTTGGTGGGCCTCTTGGAACTGCAGTATTTTTCCCTGCTCTGTTGATCTAAGCTCAGCTCTATTTCCTCTCCCACTAACAGTCTCTGTCTCTGACCCTGTGTCTCCATTACCATCTCCAAGCAGCAAAACTAGCCATGTCTCCTCAGGCCTTCCTTCTGCCTACCTGCAGGCTTAACTTCTGGTCTCTGGTTCTCAAATATGATTTCACATACCATAGCCAATTCTCTGTCCTGACTGAAACTTTTCAGAAGTTTTTGCTCAGTAGAGAAAGGGATCAGTTGTCTCTATTGGGATTTGGAGGCCCTGATCTCTTGGCTTCCGTGACTCTGAGGTGTAAACAGGCAGAAGCACTGCATTATCTTTGACCCTCAGCCTTTGCCCATGTTGTCCTCTCTGCTAGGCATCACGTGTCAGCTGCTTCTGAACTTGGCGGCTCATTTCCAATATGAGCCTCTCTTCAAGGTCATCTTAGCTGGCTGTAGCAGTGTTCTAAATCCCCAGACCTTCCTTTCTCCATGCCTACATGATGGTGTGGACCCTCTTTCCTGTCCAGTGCTGCTCATATGTCATGGTATCCCTTTGCTCATGCCTGGATGATCGCTAACCAGGGTAGCTTTCTACCTCACTGACTGTGTGTTAAGGAGATGATAATATGGAGGAGAGAGTGCATGAGTGGACGATGCATGCTCTTACTCAGTGTCTTCAACAGCTTCAAGCATTGGACTTGAAAATGATTGGTATTTCCAAAATGCACAGGCACTATTACTGGAGACTTTGCTCCTGGAGTCAGTGAGCTCATTTCTTACTTTCTGATACTACTATACTTCTTGCTTTGGACCTTGCTACATTCTCCAGGGTTTACCAAAGGAAGCAAGCTGTGGATTATGGAATCTTAAGAGTGGGCTACCCATTCTGTATCTGCATACACTGTTGTTATTCCACTGTGTCTTGTCAGCTTCCATCCCTCTCCCAGCAGATGCCTTTGGGCTCTTCCCCATCCGTCTATTTGGTTTCCCTCTGGAGATCCCACTCAGGCTGTTGCCCAATGCCTGCTCCTGAGGAACAGATCCACCCAAGGGTGGGAGGCTACACTGGGAACCACAGCCCCCATGTGATCCCAGGGACCTTAGCTTCCATAGGCCCCGTTTGATGTGGCTCTAAGTTTTCATGTGTTCAATACAGAGCTGTGTGAGTTATTTCCTTATAGGAACTCCCTCTGATGTACACATTAATTTGTTCTGAAGTTTTTGTGTGGAATGGATTTTACGAGGTACTTCTTAGAGTTTTGTACCCTTCAGAGAAAATGACCTTCGAAGCTCACAAATACTGAAATGAAATATTTCTTTTAGCTCAGAGGTACCACACATGCACCTGTTTGTACACTTTGGCTGATAAGCTTGCTCATGCTGACCATGCCTCCAGAGACCTGAGTTATCCTGATGGTGTCTATTTTTAGTGTGGCCTGAAAACAAGAGTGGCTGGCCATAGGAACACATGCTTTGGAGCTGAGGATGTTCAGTGTGGGGCAGAACTGTAGGTGTATGCATTTCTATGTGTCTGTGTTTAAGTAGGATTCAGTAGATCATTTTCCTCACCTACAAGCTGAAGAAAAGAAAAAGGAATATTAAAAGGCCAATACCAGTAGCTGTTCAGCATTGAATAATTGCTCCCTGAAGTTGGAAAAGCAAAGCAGTAGAGGAGCGCACCTGCTGATTTCTGAGATGAACATTGCATCATGCTTGAGAGAGTCCAGAATAGCTCAGGTTGTTTCCATTATCAATGGGCTTCATCCAGTGGGGAGTCATTTTGAAGGCTCACTGTCTCAAAGCTGCCTCCCCTTCGATAATTGTGAATGGAAACGTATGTAAGTATATATGGTACATCATATACAGCAACAGTGTACTGTTGCTATATTGGATACCATAGACTGGGTGATTTATAGCAGTTGACTTAAGGTTTGGAAAACTGGAAAACTCAACTCCAGAGGTTTTTGTATATGGTGAGATTGTCCTTGCTGGCTGGTACATTCTACAGAGTCGCAAAGTGGCACAAGCTATGATGTGGTGAGACAGAGACAGAATTCTTCTTCTTCTTCTCCTCCTCCTCCTCCTCCTCCTCCTCCTCTTCTTCCTCCTCCTCCTCCTCTTCCTCTTCCTTCTTCTTCTTCTCCTTCTTCTTCTCCTTCTTCTTCTCCTCCTCCTCCTCGTCCTCGTCCTCCTCGTCCTCCTTCTTCCTTCTTTTTCCACAGTTTCATTATAGTAGAGCCTTCCATCCCAATGGCTTCATCCTCTCATGACCACAAAGGTCCTGCATCTAAATCCATACAGAAGAATTCAGTTTCCACTCCTCCTTCTCCTCTTCTGTTTCTGCTTCTTCTTCCTCCTCCTCTTACTCTTCCTCTTCTTCTTATTCCTCTTCTTCCTCTTCCGTCTTCTTTTTCTTCTGTTTCCTGCAGAGTCTCACTATGCAGCTTGGACTCCTAGTGATCCTCCATTTTCATCCTTCCCAGCACTGGGATTACAGGTGTGTGCCACCACTCCTGGTTTCAGTAGCTGGCTGCACAAACCCTGGCATGACATGTGGTACTAGGGATTGAACCTGGGCCCTTGCACTTGCCAGGCAGCACTTGGGCTGCTGAGCTATCTCCCTGGCCAAAGATTCCACTCTTCTAGAGTCATTCCCAGTGGAGGTTAAATTTCAACATGGTATTTGGCAAGGACATTCAAACTACAGCAAAGCTATGTATCTTGTTCCTAACATTAGGTTTCTGATGGAATCTTAAGAGTCACAACGTGCCTCAGTCCCCATGTCTTTGAGTCAGGATATGCCACCTGGGCAAGGAAGTGTGCTCAAAGGAAGCCAGCAGTCAGAGATACTCCAAAAAGTAAAAGTGGGGAAGGATCCTTGTCTCTTGGCATGCAAAAGCTAGTTTGTATGTGCACCCAGACCTGGCACCCTCCTTGGACTGGCAGGAGCCAGGGTACTCATGATTTGTTATTGCCACAAGTCACTGACATTCAAAACTAACATTCTGTGGGAGGTATATTTTTAGAAAACATGTTGAGTTTTCACCCACTGCCTTTGGTAGTCAGAGGTGCAGGCTTTGTTCTACTCTTAAGGTGCTTACCATTCAAATGGGAAGGTAGATGTATTTCAGCAAAAGTTAATAATTGCAAAGCAGGGAGAGTGTTATAAGGAAGGAGCAATCCCTGGGAGAAACCAGTCCTGGCCAGCTGATCCTGAACTCCTACTTTTAGGAGGGAAGGAGCCCCGTCTTTCCTCCTTATGCCAGTGGATTTATCCAATAGGCACAATGGAGAGTTTGCCCATTTTTAGTGACAGAGAATGGGGGAGGGGGTACTGTGGGATGGTGGCAAAAAAGGAAATGAAAGCCAGAGGCATACAAAAGATACATGCCAGGGACATGATTCCATTGACTGTTAAGAGTAAGAGTGAGCGAGTGAGCCTGATAGAGTAGAATTGTCTATGTCCTCGAAACATTTATGTTGAGATCCTAACACCTCGAGTCTCAGATTGCAACTGTACAGTATCTGGAGATGAAGCTTCTAATGAGATAGTTCAGAATTCAAGGAGGTCATTGAGGTGCATCGTAATCCGTTATGACTGGTCTCCTTATGAGAAAAGGCATTTTGGGCACAGCCAGGAGATGGCGGCCATCTACCACCCAGGGGAGAGATCTCTCACGTAGCTGAGTGGCTGGCCTTGAGCACTCGTGTTCTCTTTTGTGCAGGATTAAGGCATAGCATAAAAAAGAACTACAGTGGTCAAGTATATAAACATGCCACCACATAGTTACTGTTTCTTTTTATTTTTCATGGTAAACATATTTGAAATCCCCTCATGGTGAGTTTCCAGTATATAAAACAATATTAAACTGTAGCCTTCTTGCCATATGTTAAATCTCTTTATGGCATAATCATGCTTTTGTACCCTGTGGTTATATCTCCTTTTATTTCCCACTCCTGTCTTATAATATGTGGTGACAAAGGAGACTAATGGAGTATTTAACCAATGATTAACTCTAATATTGATTTCCTCTCTAAATACCAGAAATCATGGTGAAAGGAGAAAAAAAAAGGTGTTTCGTTTGTGTTTGAATTCTTTTTTTTTTTTTTTTTTTGTATTTAGGGAAGGGTCTACAGGGATGTTCAGGGTCTCACTACTAGATCGGACTTGTAGTGATCCACCTGTTTACAGCCTCCCAAGAGCTGGGATTATAGGCCAGTGCCACCACATGTCTCAGTTGCCTTCTCAGCATATCCTGTCCATGGGGCCAGCACAGCAGTTTCAGGGATAGAACCCCTGGCCCTTGCGCCTGCTTGTAGGCACTTTAATCAGCTCAGTATTTGGTCAGCCCTTGAATTCATTTTGAATAGGATGTTAAAAACAAAAGACTTTGCTTAGTTTCTTCTTTCATTATCATACTGAAAAGCATGTTTCAGTTATTTCTGTGATAGCTTGGGTCTACTTTTTGAGACTGTGGATAATTTGCGTCAAGATACATGACCTTACTTAGCTCTAAAGAGTGAAGGTGGTGAGAGTCCTGACTGTGGGTTTATGAAATAGCATCATCCTTCTGGAAACATGAAGTGCACGGACAGGGTACCTACAGAGAGGGCCTGAGGGTCATTAGCCAAAGCTCACACCCACCCATCCACCTACAGCTTGTACCCCAGGGCCCCAGACTACAGTGTTACAAGTAGTCTTCTATGTGGGCAGACTTGGAAATAGGCACCCTCATGAAAAACAAAGACTTCCCCCAAATCCAAGGAGACTGTCAGCATGGAACGTAGACATTCCCCTCAGATAATCAGCTCTATCATCCTAAACCTCATTCACCAGGCTGTTACTGGCTAAAATGAGCTGACTCATCTGTGTACCCTTTTGTATCATTTCCCTAGATTATTTTCTAAAATTTGACAGACTTTAGTAAATCTATTTTGAGTCAACAGTTTTTCTGGGTCCAAACTGTGTATTTTAGGCATCTCAGTATCAACTCTGTGACCTCATTAAATGTATATTTTTGCTTAAGCCTGTGAATATGGGTTCAAAAGCATGCATCATGTTCTTATCCAAAAAGTTCAAGTTAAAATACTCTATAGGTTAATGTCCGTGCCTCAGAGTTTGCCCCACGAGGGAAAGGATTAGTCCACTACCACCTGTGACACAAAAACATTAAAACAATGCCCCTCTAGATTTTAATGTACCCAGCACTAATGTAATACAAAAATTGATGCATTAGAATAAGAGAGGTGTTCCTCCTTTCATCTACTTGCTTTTTCATACAGATGACAGTCCCAGTCTTGTGTGCAGGTGCCTTGCTCTTCATGTGTGACACTGCTCCGGAGCTCAGCTGAAGGATTGTAGTGAGGTGGGAAGAAGAGTGTCTGGACTTAGGAGCCCTGGATTCGAGTTCACATCCATGCGCCATAGATAGGGCAACCAGTTCACTAAGAGCAACTTGTGCTACAGCTTCTTACAGACCTTTAACACATACACTGGAGGCATCTTGTGCAGTTGACTTCGTTGGGATAATGAGCTTGGCCAGCTTTGAAAATCCTATGGCATTAGGTCTTTCAAACTTATAAACATACCTGCATGTTGTTATGTCTTTCATGTGGTCCTTTGCTTATCCTGCTTGTCACTGAGCAACACCTGAGTTCTTACTTGACCTACCAAGTGTTGAAATGATAGCAGCCATTCTACTGTGATTTGTACAGTAGTTGACAGCAGTAGAATTGGCAGGCCGAAGGTCTGACTTCCATGTGTCAAAGGGTAAGGAAGATAGTTGCCTTGAGATTATACCCAAGTGATTTTGTTAAGGGGAGGTGGAGTCTTCAGTGCTTCTCGAAGCCTGCCTGAGAACAATCCTGTCTCAGTAATGCTGTTTCTCCCTTCCGACCTTCAAGTGGAAATGTAGATAAGATCAGTAGGATCCTGATTGTTAAGTTCAGACATTCAAACTGAAAGTGATGAATGAGCCTCAGGATCATTCCATTACAACTTTTTTTGATTCTTGATTTAAGAGTGCAGTGAGTGCCCCCCAAGGACCAGGTACAGTGCTAGATACCAAGGTAGATATTGAGTCGCAGAGAATGTGGAGGCTTTTCTAAGAAAGCTGGGCATAGACATGTGCATCCTTGACATTCTTCAGACAACCAAATGAGTGAATTATGTAATGGCACCTCTGCTTGGGGCCACTTGAAGAGAGGTGAATGAATCCATAGCAGATCAGTAGAGAGACCTGAGTTAGCCTGGGAGCTGAAATACTGGAAGGTGTACACCAGGTACTGCAAGGGCCCAGTGCAGGGAACAGCTAGGAAATCAGACAAGCACCAGTTCACGAAACACATCCCTGTCTGGCCTCAAGGACAATTTTTCCTCCCCAGCCTCCTCCAGCTAGCATAAAGCTTTCCCTGCTTTGGCCCTAGAATGGGGTGCTGTCTTAGTTTTTAGGTGTTGTCCCTCAGTTTTTAGGTGCTTTAAATTCAAGAGAAGACTGAGCCACCCCCTCTGCCTTCATGGAGTTTTCCTGCTATGTGGGCAGGATCTCAGGCAATAGTCCAGCAAACATGTAAGTAGGTCACATATTGGTGACAATTAAGTGTCCTACAAATAAATAAAGCACAGCCACGGTCAGAAAACTCCGTTGCTCTTGATTGCAGGTCAGGGAAAGCTTTCTGGAGGGTTGGGAGCGAGGTCCTAACCTGATGAGGAGCTGGGAATGTGAAGCCAACCTTGCCAGGGCCTCCCCTCAGAGGGTCCTTTCCTTCCAGCTGTGGTACATTGATGGGCAGGAAGCTGTGTACCTGCCTCTTTTCTCCCATGCAAAACAAAAGCCTTCCTCAAGGACAACAGAGGGGAAGAAGACAGCTATAAAATCAGAAAAGATAAAAACCAATAGAGATCGCCAAAGGCATATGGTGCAAATACTGATCACATCAGTAAGAAAATTATTTCCATCCCTGATTTGCTTTTCCTTTAAATAGGATGTTTAGTCATAACTTCACTATAAAATTGATTTATTGTGTTGAAATAATTTCCGTAGCAGGGGAACTAATTTGATTGTGTAGCATAAAGAAAATGTATGTGGGACAATGGGGAAGGATAGAGCCAAAATGAATCCAATATATTTTAATCTCTGCAATACAGATTATATTTTCAATTAAGAAGCTTAACTTGCATGTGTTCGGTTGGGGGGAGCTTTCCAGAACACTTTCCTTATGTGTTTATGGGTAATAAGTCACTTAGCATTAAGAAGGTAGACAATCATTAGCTTATGATTACCCAATTGCCTCCTGTTAATAGCAGTCAATGAACACAATCGCTGTGACTGGACTTGGGTAGTAAGACTATAGTAAAGTGGAAAATGGAACTATTATATTGGTAAATACGATATCTTAGTCAGAAGAAGGAAATCCTCAATTTCATCCTCGACAGACTACGTAATGACTGGCTCAGATGGTCAGATGAGTAGGTGGCTCTCGTGCTCTTCTTGTCCTGTTCTCTAGAAGCAGAGCAGAGCAGAACCATGCAGCCCAGCCACTTTGCTGTGTTAACTGCATCAAACTCTGACTTTGCAGCGTATAGACTTCAGCCTTCGCTTCAGCTGTTTCTAGCTGATCTTCGCTCACTCACAGCCTTGTGGACTGCTAGATGCTCCCCTCATCTACTTGTCCCAGATCCAGTAAGAGCCAGCCCAGTCCTCTTCTGTACTTAGCAGTGCTTGCAGTCCTCAGCCATTTGGTTCCCTTTCATCCTCCCTGTAGCCATCTGAGGGGCAGCCTATTCTAGGGCTTGGTTTTGCCAACCTTGGCCTTTTAATTTACCCTCACCCCACTTTTTCTGTGTGATTAAAATAAATAAAAGGGTTGAGAGATGAAGACATAGAGCATGGGAGTCTGGCAGGAAGAGAAGAGGCAGATGTGGAGTTGGTTTAAAAATCTATTTCAGGCCTTTCCAGAGGCAGGCTGGGAAGTTCAGACTGACCGACACCGGGGCTGGTGCTGCTGAAGAGCCGTTGTGTAAGTAGAACGCAGTGCCCAGGCCTCCCTCATGTGCAGCCATGCGGCTGGGTATGTGTCAGGTTGGATAGCATCAAACACAACAGTGTGGATCGGGATGGAGAACCTGGAAAGAGCTCAGATGCAGGAAAGGGAGGCGGGTTCTGTGAACCAGCAGACAGAGTGAGGGATGGACCCGTGTCATGCTGAGGGACTGCCATGAGGCCAGGAATTGGACATGGGACAGACACAAGAGCAATTGTGTTGAGAGGGAAGCAGTGATTAAGTTTAAAATCTGGCCTCATCCTCCTTTGGCTGTTCGTTTCCCCTGGAAATTTGTATTAAGCACTGAAGCAGGTCAGCCTCTGGTCCAGAGTCCAAGAACCCATTGTAGGCCTCAAAGGCAGAGGCCTTCCCATGTAGACTGCCCATCCTCCCTAGTTTCTGTAACATTTACACAGATTCATCATTCCTATGTCCCTTTGGCCATACTCTCATCCCACATGTCCCCTTTTGTCCTTCGCTCAGCCAGGCCCAGAGTCGCTACTCTGTATCCCACACCCTCTCCTAACATCCATAGGAGGCAACAGTGATGTCCTTGTCTGAAAAGCCCAGGAACTGGACATGAGAAGAGAAGTGACAGATGCAAGAGCAATCTCCCTTCCTGTCTCATCCCTTGGAGGTACCTTTTCCTCTGCTCAAAAGAAATGCAGGACTTCCCACAGACCCTCTTCTTGGCCTTTGTTTTTCCTCCTTAATCTAAAATCTCTTTGCAGGAGTGGGGAGATAGTTCAGCTGTCTTAAGTGCCTGCCTGGGAAGCACAATACCTGGGTTTGATCCCAGGTGCCACATGCTGTGCCAGCCCTCAGCCATGCCAGCCACTGAAACTGGGCATGGTGGTACATGCCTGTAATCCCTGCACTTGGGAGGCTGAGACCAAAGGATCACTATGAATCCAAGCTGTACTAAACAAATAAACAAACAAACAAACAAATAAATAAATGTCTTTAAAGATAAAATCCCTCTGTAGTGGTTTCACTTCCATTTACAAGGTTTTGTTTGTAACAAGACTCAAATGTAGCTTCCCAGTGTCCCTCCCACCTTTACCTTCTCAGCTGATCCTAGTTCTCCTGTGTGCCATGGTCCCAGAGGCTGAGTTCAGGGCCTTAGCCCTTGTGGGGGGTGCTCGCTAAGCAGGCTCCTAGGGCTGTAGCAGCTCCGAAGGCCGGAACCCTCTTTGCAGCCTCTTTCCTTCAGCCTTCCCCGCATTCAGCTTGTCCCTCATTCCAGACTCGACAGTGACTGGCACATATGGAGCCCCCAGTGTTTTTAAAGAATGAGTCTATGGGAAGAATCCGAGAGAGATTGGTACAGACGTGATTTTAAAAACCTGAGTAAGTTGGCAAACTGCATTTTATGGGCTGGTTCAGCCTTCCTCTGTGTGGGTGTGTGTGTCTTATAAGCTAAGAATAGTTTCTATATTCTTACATTCACCTATATTTTTAGAGGTGGGAAGAAAGTCAAAATAATGTTTCATGACACCTGAAAATTATATGAAATTCAAGTGTCAGTTTCTGAAAATGAGATTTTTTTGGCACAGAGACACACCCACCCATTTATTTATTTCTATGACTTTTTACATAATGCTTGAGTAGTTGCAATGAGGATCATGTACCTTTCAATGCCCCATTTTTTAAAATCTGGTCCTTTACAAACAAAGTTTGCTAAACGGTGGGCCAAAGCATCCAGTCTAGAAACTGTTGTGTTAATAACAGCAACATTAATAATTTACTGTGATCAATAATAATAATAATCTTCTGTTAACTGAGAGACTACCGTGTGCCAAGTATGGCATCAGGTATTAACCAGAAAAAAAGAAAGCTCACATACGGACCACGCCTTCCTGGAGACAGACCCTGGTCACAGAAGAGGTAATGGTGCAAAGGCGTTAGAAGTCACAGAAGTCACACAGGTGGCTGCAGCAGGGAGGGCAATGTCACACTGGAAATTCGGACTCGTGCAGGTGCTGCAGGTGCTCGGTGATCTCCTCATGTCTTAGAGCAGGCTAAGTTCCTCAACGGTGTCCACATCATAATTCTAAGACCTTGGCAATATGCTATGCAACATGTTCTGGGGTGTTAAGGCTGCAGTTGGAATGTGGGGGACCTCTAAAATATTTCCCTGCAAATAAGACCTAACTGGAAAATAATCTCGAGCATGATTTTACAGTACACTGCTGATATAAGTCCTATCCTTCAAATAAGCCCTAGTTAATATCATCAACCAGACAGATGCAGTTAGTACATCTGTTGCTACACATGATTGACATAATGAATTATAGTGCTAATATAATTGAATATGGATAACATTATTGACATTAATACTCGAGATAGATGATAATACACATTATAATTAAGTGCTTGTAAATACTCACATGGGTCACTGAGTGAGAGGTAAACACCTATGGAAACTGAGGAGCTCTCTTTGCTGAATGACCAGCACGCAAGTAATGTTTTGCGCTCAGTAGCAAGGATACATGGCTTAGTCTAATGAATCTTCATGAGCCTGGGTGTTGTAATGTGATCCTCTGAGGAGGCTACATGGACAACAGCTGCTCAGTTAGGAAGAGCTATATTGCTATAGAGGAGAGGTGGAGGCCAGGAAAATTTTTTTTTCTTCTGTATTTTAGAAAAGGGTCTACAGTGTGTTCAGGGTCTCACTACTAGATCAGACTCATAATGATTCTTCTGCTTACAGTCTCCTAAGAGCTGGGATTACAGGTGTGCACCACCATACCCAGTCTCAATTGCCATCTCAACATGCCCCGGGGTGGGGCTGGCATGGCAGGCCTGGGGATTGAACTCTGGGCCCCTGAGCATGCTTGCAGGTCCTTTAATCTGCTGAGCTATTTGGCCAACCCCGGAGGCCAGTAATTCTATGGACAATGGAATTGCAAAAGATTCAGCCCAGGATTTAGGGTTTGGAGAGTAACGATGGTATTCCAGAAGATGTCATGACTGTGTCTGAATAAATGTAGATTTGTGTAGATGACAAATATAGATTGTTGTACATGAAAAAGTAAGACATCCCCAGAAAATAAGCCCTGCTGTGTATTTTGGCATAAAAGTTAATAAAGGACCTGGTCTTATTTTGGGGAAAGTGTTGTAGTAAATGAATAAAAGGAAAAAACTGAACCCAGCCCTTCTGGTACTTGGGTTTAGCCAGTTGCAGACTCCTAACCTCCAGAAGCAGAAGATAATAAATGCATCTAATGGAAATTTATTTTTGCAGTACAGAATTCTAGTACAAGACTACTACATCCTTTTTGAGTTTTTGACTAAACTTGAATATGAAGTCTCCTTTTTTCCTGCTTTGTGGGGATCCATGACAGCTGCCCCTTTCTTGCACTAATACTCTCTTTTTCTTTGGAGCACCAGACAGGTACTCTAGACTACTCGGTGCCTGCCTTTAGCCTCAGAAGAAATTGAAAGAAAAGCAAATGGATTGCATCTTTGTCTGTGTCAGTCAGTCTGCCTGTCAATGTCTCTTATTTTAAAGAGAATAAAAAATAAAAATGATGCATTATTCCAAAATGATAGGAAATTAACAGTGGTTATATTGCGTGCTGTTATCTTTAAAGTAGTTGCTCAGATTATCATATGTAAGGCATGTAAGATAGGTCAAGCACTATAAACACCAACTATTCCTTTCAATGAACTAATGGAAATGTATAGTAAGTACAATTACTGTAGCTAACACATTCTCTGTTTTGACTTGGCATTTCTCCTAAAGAGCAATTTCATCAGGGTTTCCTTTATCTCAGTGTAAATGTTCATAACATTCCACATGACCATAGTTTTGGTACTGGTTAGTGTTTTAGGAGAGCGGGCGTGCACAATCTGAGTAATAAGGAAGGAACATTTATTTTCCCTGTCACCCTCGGCTCTTCACAGAGATGGCGAGGCCACATCTGGAGCTCCGTGCTTCTTTTTGGCCCTGTCCTCTCATAAGGTATCCTGCTCTCTTCTAGGACAGGGACATGAGGAGCAGAAAACACCGTCAACCACTAAGCATAGGTGGGTGCTGTGACTTGTTCCTGGTCCAGACTGTGTCACCAAATCTGGTGTTGAAGATGTCAGCCAGTCACCCCACTTTAGAGTCCGGCAATCCTGAAGTATGACCTAGCCAAACTGTGGTGTTCATGGTCACTTTTTGGCGCAGATCTCCTCTCTCCCAGCCTGCTCTGCTCCCTGCTTTCTACCTTCACAGCCTGTGCAGGAAGGCCAGTGTCCCCATGTGCTTGCCTGTTCTGGCCTGCAGTTCTGTGGCTCAGCCAGCTTACACTAACACAGGGAGACCATGCAGCTCGATATCTCTTCCAGTGCAAGAGGATGCTGCCTGGCCAAGTCGATACCTCGGTCCCTTTGCACTGCTATAGCAATGTCTTGTGGCCTGGACAGCTTATACACAGCACACATTAATTTTTCTTGGTTCTGGAGATGGAGGTATGAAAGATCAAGGCTTCAGCAGATTCAGTGGTGACAGCCAGCTTTGTGGCTCGCAGATGACATTCTGGCTGTGTTCCTGCATGGTAGAAGAGACAGCAGAGCTTTCCCAGGCCACTTTCCCAGGCACTAATCCCATTCCTGAAGATTTCACCCTCATGACTTAATTACCTCCCATGCTATCTCTGGCAGTGAGGACTTTGACACAGTTGAGGGTCACCACCCCAGAGCACCTAAAGATGTTCTCTTCCCTGTAGCATCTTTGCCACATACATTTAATGTAAAAATTTAATACATTTAACCATCATCCTGCTGCCTTGTTGGTCTCTCCTTTAAGCTTCACAGAATGCCCCCCTACTGTGGACTGTCCCTCCGTCACATACTTCTGGCACTAGAGCAAAGGGCCTATAGTTCCTCTTAGTCAATTGTGCTAATGCATAAGCAGGCGCTTTAAATTATGGCGTCCATGATGTATCTTCTATAAGTTATTGTTCTCCACAGTGGACACCTTTGTGACAATACCAGGCAGATTGTTAAGTGTGTAGGGCGCTGTCTGTATGAGGTTGGAGCTGGGATTTAGTCCCTTTTGGGTTACATATCATGTAGTCAACCAGCCATGGGGTACAGAGAAGAAGATGCAGGATGTCTTATTTCTTCTGTTGCCTACTAGCTGAAAGACCTGCCTGGGCAAGTGGTGAGCTAGAAAGACTAAATGTGTGAACTCCTGACCCCACAGGTAACATGGAGAGGTTGCTTGATGGATCTGCTTCTCCACAAGAAGAACAAGAGCCTGCTTCTCTCCTTGGGTGTGCTCGGCATTGAGCTGGTGTCTGGCACTTCTCTTGCTGCTGGGTGATGCCAAAGCCAGCTGTGACTAAGCCTCTGAGCCCAGCTTGTGAGACAGCGAGGTGAAGTGTTAGGCCAAGGTGGTAGGAACTAGCAGGGGCTCATCACACAGCGCTGTCCTTAATTCCTGCAGAGGTGGGAGCCATGCTTTCATCTCCTTAGTTGTGAGCCGCTGGCTGTCATGCGATCAAGAAACAGCAGGCAAATGAAAATATTCTCAAGGCTACGGAGAAGTGTGATACAGCCCTGACTCACAGGAGCCCCCTTGGGAAGAGAAATCTGCTTCTACACTGCAAACCCCTAGGCCTCAGATGGCAAAAAGTTGGGCTGAGCAGAATGCACCCACCATAAATTCACTTGACAACCTTGTGCTCACTATCTCCTGGGAAACATGAAGGGGCTTTCACTGTCATCTGCCTGCCATTTCAGACTTGTCATTAATCAACCATTCACTAACACAGCCTGTCAATATTTGTATTCAGAAATGCCTGGAAACTCGATTTCCCAAGGGACACGCTGAAGAGGCAGCTCCGCTATAGCCCTGCTGAAGTTCTAGGTCAGGATGGTGTTATCTTGGGGCCTTATTCTGTCTAATCCATTGTGCAGATGTGATTGCTGAAGTCCTCTGTAACCCCAAAGCACTACCTAGTTAGTACAGGGTCTGACCATAAGCCACTTCGAAATGTTTTCTTCAGACACTTGAGTTGCTCATCAGAAACAGGCACAGTGAGCTGTTCTCTCACCAAATTGCTACCAGCTAAGGGTGAAGAACAAGAAGAGTTGCAGGTCAAAGCCTGCCACACAGACATTTAGGAAGCCTGTTTTCACATCAGTGCACACAGTATATTCTTGGGCTTCCAAAAGCCCTTCCTTGCATGCGAGCTGTTCTGCTGTTGCCTTAAGAGGTTTCATTTGAGGCAAGAAAGAAAGTGTTCTGGAGGTAAGATTCATTGGTGGTAAATGTCCTTGTCAGGAACAGAACCTCCAGACCTGTGCCCTGGTGCATGTTACGGTTTGGATCTAAAATGTGCCCCAAAGTCTCATGGGTTTGCCAAGTGACTGGATCATGGGGTACTCTACTCCTTAGTGGATTCATCACCCCTGAGTTACTGTGAGGAGGTCGGCCTCAGGGACAGGTGGATCACAGCACACATTCTTGTCTTGCGTTCCTCTCTCCTCTCGCTGCTTTCTGACCACCATGCTGTGAGCAGCTTGCCTTGCCCATCTGCTGTCCTGTGCTGTTTCCGCCTTGGGGCCTGCCGAGCATGGGCTGAACTGTGGCACTGAGCCAAAGTGCACATCTTTTTTCTTTAAGCTGCAGGTGTCAGGAAACTGACAAATACACAGGGTCAGGTTTGAGTTTCACTCCCTGGACGTTGGATCCCTTGGACCCACACATCTTACTCACGTACAACCCAGGAAAGCTCCTGGAATGTTTTAGCTTGTCCACATTCCTCACATCGCATTGATTTCAGCAGGGAGACCTCTTTTGCCCATCCATTCTACTCACTTAGAAGGTCCTGAATACCCAAAGGTAATCATCTCCAACAGCTGTTCTTCCAGCATTTGTGCTTCTAAGTGAGAGCCAAAGTGTTTGCACAAGCCAGATTGGAATGTGATTTTCTCATGAACGATCTAACTTTTCATAACTTATCAAACTAGCTACAACTCACAGCGAAAGTGTTGGGAAGAATTTGTACTGTTCTAGTAAGTGTATACAATTTCAGCTCATTTAATTGTTGCCACCTAAGAGGCTATTGCACTCCTAGTGCTCATTTCCCAGATAAGGAAGCTGAACAAACCTCATGGTGAAAGTATACTTATCTCCCTGGGCAGTGGAAACACAGGATTGCATCTTAGGATGCTTATCTCAGGAGTCTCTCTTCTAACTACTGTGTTAACCTGTCTCGGAACATCAAGCAAGGCTTGAATTCTAATCTTCCAAATCTTGGGCCAGGGATTTGATTGAAGAGAAAATTCAAAGTCAATTGATAGCTGAGTTCTAGAATACAGAGATAAGGCCTATATGTATAAAATGGGAGATAAAATAGTATTAACAGTAAAAGGTAGCAGGTTTTAGTTGAAAATAGGAAAGGCTTAATGAGTTTATAGGCAGTATGAAGTGAAAGTTGTCCTTAGCATTAGGGGCAAGTTCTTGAATATATTTGTTGCAATATAGACCACATCCTCAGCTCTGTCAGTAGATATTATGGGGGTTCTATGAAGTTATTTAACTTTCATCTAAAAATTAGCCATAAATGATTTATAAATGAGTGGTGTGGCTGTGTGTCAGTAAAATTTTATTTACAAAACAGGCAGAGCACTGGTGTTGGACCTTTTTCTATATTTTCCGCATTTCTCGGATATGATTCTTTACAATTTCCTTTTTTCTCTACTTAGAGTCATAATGTGATAGGGAAAATGCTGGCTCCATCATTTAACACATAGGATCACACTATCTGTGGTGAAAAGAAAATCTCTTTACTGTAGATCAGAGGAATTAGGTAAATATGACTGACTCCTTAGGTGTGTTTTCTTCTTTTTTTATTATATGGAGAAGAACATCATTGTTCATTTTCTGAGCTCTCATGGTCTGCTTTGCTGCAGTGAACAAATGAGTTTGCAATCATATATTATCTTAGGCTTAAAATAAGGTTATTCCTGTGAATGGGAGATGGACGCCAGCAGACGCAGGAGAGAGCCCTCTGGGAAGTTAGTCTGTTTCCTGTGCAGCGTAGTATTTTTTGCTTTACCTTCTAGCCTCCCCTCCACAAAACTGCCTTTCCTCAAGAGCAGCACTTGTGTCAACAAAGGGGTGACTCTCTCTAGGGCTGGGGCTGGGCTGAAGCCCATTGCGACTTTCCCTCAAGGTTTGTGGCTCTGTGTGATGAGTGAGGAAAAGAGTAAATGTACCAAGGTCAGCAGAGTTCCACCCTTGGGTGATTTCTCTCACATGTGAAGAGGAACTCTGAAGGTGATACATTTCACTTGTGTGGTTATGTCTCCTTGCTGTGAAAAGGGGATCTTGCACAAATATGGTCATTAATGAGCTGAGTATGCAATTATGTAGTTGGGTCTAAAGTAATCACACCGGCCTTTGCAAAGGAGAGGGTTTCCTCTGGCTGGTAGAAAAAGAAGGAAGTGAAAGATTAGAATCTTAAGAATTGCTGCTGCCCTTGTGTTTAAAGTGATGGAGGAGGACATAAGAATGAATGATCATAGGTCACTTCTGAGAACTTCCAGGCATCAAGGGAACCAGAGCCTCAGATGTGCAGCTACCTTGACTTTGACCTTCTGAACTCTAAACAGAAGCCCACTGAACTTGATTAGAATGGTGAGATCATCTGTGAATGGGGTTTTTGTTTGTTTTGCTTTAGTTTTAGTTTTGCTTTGATTAGTTTTTGTTTAGGCTTGAAGCTAGGACCACTTGATCTTAGGTAAGAATTCAACAGCAACGTCCTCAGGCTCTTTTCTAATTTTGAGACTAAGTTAGCCAGACTGGTCTTGAACTTCTTAATGCTCCTGTCTCAGCCTTCCAATTGAAATTACAATTGTGTATCAGCATACCTGGCTCAGTGAGCATTTTTTATTTCACTTATATGTTCAAGTGGCATCCACTTCAGTATAAATGCTTCAAGCTTATCATTCTTAATAGCAGAGTAATACTCCATTATATAGAAATACCACATCTTTTTCAACCATTCCTCATGTGATGGACATCTTGGTTGTTTCCAAGATTTTGCTATCACACATTGTGCTGCTATAAACATAGGTACACATATATCACTATGATACAATGTTTTCAGTTCCTTTGGGAAAATTCCCAGTAGGGGGATAGCCAGCTTGAATAGGATTGCCAGTCCTACTCTTTTGAGGAGTCTCCACACTGACCTCCACAATGGTTGTACCAGTCTACATTCCCACCAGCAGTGGAGAAGTGTTCCCTTTTCCCCCACAACCTCTCCAACATTTGTTGTTAGTTGATTTCCTTATGATAGCCATTCTTTCTGGAGTGAGATGGTATCTCAGTGTGTTTTTATTTGCATTGCACGGATGACCAGCGATGTGGAGCATTTTTTCATATATTTATTCGCTTCTTTAATTTCGTCCTCTGAGAAGTGTGTATTCATCTCAGATGCCCATTTCTGAATTGGGTCTTTAAATTTGAGGGCCCTGTTATATCTTAGTTCTTTATATATTCTAGACAGCAGACCTCTGTCTGATTGCTTATTAGTTAGGATTTTTTCAAAATTTGTGGGTGACTGTGTGTGTGTGTCCGTGTGTGTGTGTGTATGTGTGTGTGTGTATGTGTGTCGTTTTCCAGAGGAGACCTACTAAGATGGCAGGCTCTTGTGAGACAAGAAGAGGCCCCAGGATGATGGCCATGTGTCTGAAGCCCCATCAGAAAATAGCCGCAGACCTGAACCCGTATCTCACTGAGCCTCATTGGTCCACACTCGGAAGCGAGTCCTGTCTGTGCATGTGGTGTCCGCCTGCATCTGTTTGCTGCAAAGGCAAAGAGAGTTGCAACCTGAAGACCCATAAACTCAACAGCAGAATGGTACTAATTCTGAACCATTATAAAATCCAGGAGCTGAAAACTCTCAGCTATGAGAACTATTCTTTTTCTAAATGCTTTGACAATAGCGGAGTTTTCAAGAACCTTAGCCCCCTAAATTCTCCATTGCCCATTAAAATTTGTCAGAGACCCCTTGATGCAGAGAAGGAGCTGAAGGCCTGTGCCCTCTCTTATCTTTATCACCCTTGCAACAGCAGATGCCATCTGTTGCACATCTGGTCTACCCAGGCTCTTTACAAAACACAACCTCCTTCAATCTTTACCCTTCTGACTCTTCTGCCCAGAGTTGTTAACTAATTTAACCAAAGCTGCACAGGCTGGACAGGACAGCACATGATGCCACCTCTAGGCCGCCTACTCCTTCCATTTCTCCACCTTTATGTGTTTTTCCCCAAGTTCTCCTCATACAGAAAACCACTGATCCAACAAGGGGAAAACTCAGTGAATAATAACTAGAAGTTCTAGATTCCAGTGAGGAGGGGAAACGTGAAAAATGTTACCAGCTGCCAAGTCTCTGCTCTCAGGACACTCTCAGGCACCCAGGCCTCAGAGTGGCACAGAACCTTGTCCCATTTTTAGCCTGTGGCAACTGAGCCTCCAACAAATTACATTAGCTTGCTAAATGATTAAAATGCCCTTAAGCGAGTCTTGAAAATGAACCGTAACAAATTCTAGGCATCCCTGGGATAGTCTGAGCATGAACTAACTGAAAAGAAGCTTTTCCTTTTGTTCACCTGTTTGCATTTAATAATTTCAGCCTTAAACCACACAGGTATTCCAAGGTTCTGGGCTCCTTAGGTGGATCCACTTATCCTTTATCCTTTATCTTGTTCAGGCTAGTTTGCTAGGTACCCAGGGCAGTAACAGTCAGCAAGGGTGTGCCCTCTAGGCATGCAGAGGACACAGCTGCACAGGGCCTGTAGCTGGCCTCCTCCCTACGGACTCTCAGAGAAGTGGCCTATGAGGGTCATCATGGGCTCTGGGAGGGTGTCTTTTTTTTACATTAAAGGCCCCAGTTTGTGTGTCTATGCTTAGTAATGCCTCGCCTACGCCTTAAACAGATCTGAACAGCCTGGTGCTTTGGGGAGTAAAGGCCAAATGTCCTGATTCCTGGGTGTGTTTGTTTTAATCTTTTAAATTATGGAACTGAGTCACACTGATGGTACAGAGATAGACCAAAAAAAAAAAAAAAAAAAAGAAAGAAAAGAAAAGCATCACTCCAGATGCCACAGTTTATGAAAAAATACCATTTTGTTTCCTTCACATATTTTTCTTGCATTATGAATATATAATTAAAAATTACCATTTTAACCATTTACAAGTGCTCTGCTCAGTGACAGTAGTTATACCCACATTGTTTTATGGCCATCAACACTATTTCCCAAATCTTTTGTCATCCCAGTCAGACATGCTTAATCCCTAGTTCCCATCCGCACCCCCAGTCCTGGGTATCTGCAACTCAGAAAATGTTGCAGAGGCGCATGACAGCATACCCTGTGCCCTGGGTGGGAGAGACCCCAAGGTTGTCCTGCCTGCTCGCCCTCCAGCCTGCCCTGGAGCAGATGTGTACCCTGTGGTGCTTGTCTCAGATGGTGATGGAGAGTAGCAAGAAAGGCCTAGGAAGGTCCCTGATGCGTAGGCTCTGGGGTGCTGCTTGGGAGTCTCTGGGGTGATCCAGGATCCTGCTGTTGGCCACAGTTGTTGCTTAGTGTGAGGTTCTATACTCCCTAGCCTGCCTACACCAGCAATAGAGACTTCTCCCTTCTGCCCTATCAAATGCTCAGTGGAGGGCCAATGACTTACTCAGTGAAACAGATTCACCAACAGGCAAAGTGTATAGGAAAGGCAAGAGTTTGTTTAGATCTCTTGAGTACATTGTCAAGAGGGATGGCAGAGGAGTTTGTAAGAGAAGCATCGGATCATGAAGCCAGAGTGAGGGATCATGCTTTCTGTTAAGGAGATGAAGGTGAGGGAAGTAGTCTGAGTTGGGAAGTGTAGGTCTATTAAGAAATGTATTTTTAAAGCCATCCTATTCTTTGTCAATCTTTTAGGAACACCTGTACAGCAACTGAAGAACTTACATTGTAGGTCAAAAGTGTAAACTGTCAAGGCTTCTCACTTCACAAAAAGGCTCTTGGACTTAATTGAGAGTACCTGTATACCTGTGGGGGGAAAGATATAACATTGGCTCAAAGGAAGAAAGGATGGTTTTTGTATTCACTTTTATCTGGTGCTATTTTTAATTCCTCATTACTGCAGTGCTTCATGACTGTCCAACCTATACGAATTCTTTTTCTCTGTATCTTCGGCAACTCTTACTATATTTCTTGTTTTTCCACTGTGGCCGTAAGGTGGAAGTTGAAGGTTGGGACGTGAGTTTAATGGATATGAGTTTCATTTTTGCGAGATAAATTTAGTGGACGGAAGGTGTACATCCGTCTGTGGCTTGTGCACCACTGTGAATGTACTTAATGCCATGGAACTGTGCACCAGAAATGATTAAATGGAAAGATTTATGTTCTATGTATTCTGCCACAAATTTTTTAAAGACTTTAAAAGTACTTCACACATTAAAAGAAATTTTTTTGAGCCATAGTTTATGGATCCCTGATTTGCGGAACAGAAAAGGCCACTGTAGCAAGTGTAGGAAGCATGATTTCAACTGGGAGATCCTTGCACTGTGGGACTGCAACTGTGGCACTTCTAGACAGGTCCTAACTATGGAGACAATGAGATTCGGGGTTGCCAGGAACTTGGAGGGAGCGGTGAATAGGTAGAGCAGAGAGACTTTTAGGGTAGCAGAAATACTTTTTATGCTATTGTATACATATCAATACCCATGAAATATACGCCACCAAGAGTGAGTCCTGATGATAACTAGACTCTGGGACCCTGGTGATAACTAGCAGTCAGTGTCAAGAGAAGTTCATTGATTCTCACAGATGTACCCCTCTGCGGAGGAGAGTGGAGAGGGCGAGAGGCTGGGCGTGGAGGGATCACAGTGAATAAGCACTGTGCTTTCCACTCAGTTTCACCAGGAAAGTAAAACTGTTGTTAAAAAGTAAAGTCTTTTTAAAATATCAATGTAAGATGTGAAATACAGATGAAAACATGGTAGGAGGAAGATACTCATAGTTAAAGCTCAGTGAAGAAGGGTCTGTTATCATGCTGTCTACATGGGTACGTGTTGGAAATTATACTGAATTCAAGGTATAGCCAAACAGTTGTAGGGACCTGGTTGCATCATCCTGGCCACATGACAGAAGTGCCTAAGAAAGGCAATATGACATGTGGCAAGAGTTTGTCCTCAGTCCAGGCCTGTCCTCCCTTTCCAGAACAAGAGCATGTGTCCCTCTAAACCTCAGTTTTCACATTTGTAAAATATCACATCGTTCCTATGAAAGCAGGGTAGTGCCTGGAACAGAGAAGGGGCTCAGGGCACCCGGTGGTCTCAGGACTGCGGTCCTGTGGCCCACAATGACTCCTTGGTCACAGTACTGTCTGAGTTAAGTTGGGCTGGCATGCGAATCCTTTGGGCCACTGTGTTCCCTCCCTGAGATTTCTGTATTTCTTTAGACAGCTCAGTGGGGCCTGTTTCTATCAGAGCTGGCCAGCAGAAAGGCTCAGGGCAATTTGGGTCTTAGGAGTTTGATGCATTTCTGAACATATACTGATTTGATAAAGAAATTAGGAAATCATTGTGAAAAGAAACTAGAGCTAGTGCGCACAGGAAATAGTGTGCTTTATTCTTTTAGCTTCAGGGCTTCGGACCACAAGTGTCCCTTCCCACCCTTATCCTCAGCCTCCACCACCACATCCCATTAACTTCCTACAAATGTATACCAGCTCTCTACCCCACTTTCCTGGGTGCTTATAACTGGACCTAGCTGATCCTCATTCCCAGAAAGTTGTAGTGACACTAGACCTTCTACAGTCTTTGCCAAAGCCTAAAGATAGGAGCAGGTACCCCGAAGCCCCCGTCTTCTGCACGTTATTTGCTGCTTTTCCATTTCCCACAGTGGTCCCATGGTGGCAGCGCCTTGGCCCTGATCAACCACTGCGTTGGCAGAGGAGCTATCCTGCGGTTGTGGGCTGAGCTAGAGGACTGAGCAGCTGAAATGAAACATTCATTATCTCTCTTCCCCATTTAATTGAAGTGACATTCCCTGCATCTCTTTTATCACTTCACCTTAAGTTCCCTCTTCTTCCCAGCATTCCTGAATTATGCGGAAATCCTTCTAAGGCAGATTTCCAGCTACTATCACTTGACTCATTGTCCTGCAGGAATGGAATCTGTCACTTTTAATTTGTTTCCTTTTTCCACCCATTGTGGGCAAAACATTTTGCTAAAGGATGTATCTTCTTCCCCAAAGCGACTTGTTTTAATGCCAGTAGTCTTTAAATGCCCTCACATTGAATGGTACAATCTAATTATGTAACTTAAAGTAAGTTTAGGGAAGGAATTTTTTTAAAAAGCCCACAGCTTCAAAATTTGAGAAATGAAGTCTTGTGTTTCACACACAAGTCCACTGTCTCTCTGTATTTTCCCCTCTTTAGCGGTGAGGCAAGTCATCTTGAGTTTTATGGGCAGCAAACACTGGGTAACAGAGATGGCTAGGAGTGCCTGAGGCTCCATCATAATAGTCACTTTAGTGCCTGCAATTGGGCCAGCAGCTTGTAAGAGTTAAATTGGTTTGTGATTACTTTCCATTTGCTAAGCTCCCCTCTCCTCAATTAACACATAATTATTTAGGACTGTGTTAGTTTATTGTTTCACACATTGTATCCCAATAGGCGGCTTTTCAGGGGTGGTTTCCTGTTGGAGCTACAAGTCATCCACAGGCCTTTTTGTGCGAGGATAGAGCCACCTGTAGGCCAAGAGGCCAGATGGGTGGGAGACCCTCTAGACATATCATCATATCGAGAGACTTCGTGCTCACCAGCTGCTTGCTACTCTTAGTTCTGTCCCAAAGATCTGTGGAGCATGGAAGTCATGGGGCCTGCCTCCCTTTTTTGCCAAATGTGACTTAAGATCTTATAGTGTCAGTGGAGATTAGTGATGTTCATTGACTTTTTATCATGCAGCGATAGCTCCCCCTCTCAATTTCAAAATTATAAGAACAGAACAAAACGCAGAGATTCAAAGTTCTTGGGGTCTTGAGGGACTAAAGTGTAGTGCTTTCATCTGTCCATGGAAAGTATGAGAACCTCAAGAATTCAGCGTTTGTTCTGGTTCATTGTCACTTTTTATGTATTTTAAACTGGAAAATAATAATTTTACATACATATGTATAGGCAATACAGTCATGATACATGTGTAGTGTGTGGCATGATTAGATCAAGCTAATTAACATATCTGGCACCTCACATTCTTATAATTTCTTTGGTGTTGAGCAATTTTCTGAAGGTTGTGTAACTAAATGTTGCCATAGTTATGATTGACTAACAGATAGATGAAGCAGGATTACAGCTTTAAATATATGGAAATTTGTCAACTACAATTAAACTCCTATGACACTGACAAGATTTAACGGTATGTTGTTTCTACTACTAGCTCACTGGGAGCTCACCTGGTTAAATTTCCAGGATAGAAGAGATGGAGGGTTAGGACAATTTCCTGGGTTGATTTGTTCTTTTGTTTAATTGTATGACCTTGGAAATGACCTGTCTCAGTGTCCCATTGACTCCACATTTTCAAAAAAAAGGCTTTTGTTTAATAGGTTTGATCAACATTCTATTCGTACTTCCTAGACACAGGAATAGGTTACCCCAAACAGGGAGATGCATTTCTTTCCATGGAGTTATTAGAAATAAAACTGAATTTAGATATAGGTCCACGATAGAACACTTACCTAGTGTGTACGAGGTCCTGGGTTCAAATCCTCAAACTGCACAAAAGCAGCAAAAGAAAGAAGAGTAAAACTTGTAGGTCTCTCAATCTGAGGGCATTTTTTTAAATGTATTTAATACAGGGTCTACAGTGTCTTGTCGTACAGATTGGACTCATAATGATCGTTTCTGTTTTTCAGGCTCCCAAGCTCTGAGATTACAGGCATAGGCTACCGTACCCAGTCTCATTGGAGGTCTCAGCATGACCTGGGGACAGGGCTGACACAGCAGCACTTTAATCCACTGAACTATCTGGCTGGCCTCTGATGGCATTTTGAATACCTTTATAGTATCATTTCTTTCTGATTCTCTCTACATTGCCTATATATGTGATTGGTTTTATCTTCTAAAGTTTTAGATTATAAACAATTCCTTCCATAGATTAAAAAGGATTCCAAAGAACTTTATTAAATACAGGTTTAATGTGACCATTGGGACAGCATCTGTGAAATCATTTAATTCTCCCATCCTCAGCTTTGATTTTTAGAAGTTAGCCTAATTCTGGTTCAGGATGAGATATAACTTGCTCGGTTCACAGAGTGATTGCTATCCTTCCCTGGACTCTGATCTTTATAGAAAGCTAAAGCAGCATTGTCCTGTCCTGTTCCCTTTGTCCAGCTCTCTGTTCCCTCCATGCATCTTTCTCAAGACCCCTCCATTGTGCCCTGCCTGGTGCATCCCATCCTGATGGTTGTGTACTGCCATGCTGAGTGGGAGAATGCGAACTCAGATGGCCATAGGGAGCGTTCCACCACCCTGGAGGAGCAAGCACAAGTGTTCGTTTTTGGTTTGTTCTGCTGGTGGGAAGTCCTGGACATACACCCTGCCTTAAATTTGTGAATACAGCTATAAACTAAAGGTTTCTTTGCGCACAGCCTTTCAGAATATGTACAGTGGCAAGGGATCCTTTTAGATGTACTGGGGCAAGGGATCCTTTTAGCTGTACAAGGAATAAGCACCTGAAAAGAGAAAGAGATGAAAGAATGAGCTCTGGAGGACAGGAGAGAGAAGGAATAATGCCCAGCCACATATACAAAATGCCCAGCCACAGATACAAAAGCCTGGAAAATTTGGGTAACAACAATCTACAAAGAGCTGAACTCACCATAGAAAATCTTTATAAACTGCAGAGACTCCAGGAGAGCAAGAGACTTCTTAATACTCTGATGTCCCTGTGCCCTCCAGCTGGGTTGGAGCCCAATCTGCAGGCAAATCCATCCATCCATCCATCCATTCATCCATCCACCCACCCACCTCCCATTCATTCTCATTTGTTCCTGTGACAGTTATCTAGTAAGCATTACCTTTTGCCAGGTGCTGAGTGAGCATTGAGGGCCTTTGGAAAACAAGATGACCACTGCCTCTGAGATCTCTATCATTTGTACACGTTCTGGAAGGCTTTCCTAACCCTCGGCCAACTCCACCAGTGCCCAGCTCAGATGCAGTTATCAGGAATGCAGAGGGAAGCCCATTCGCACCCCACCATTCTTCCAATTGCCTGCATGAAAACTGATTGTGATCTTGCTGTGTGGAGCACAGCAGGAGCCCTTAGTTTAGGTCTAGTATGCTATCCTGTCTTCCATCCAATTGCATGACTTGGCTTCTGGTCCTTTTTGTATTCCTCTGCTCCTGAAAGGAAATTGTTATGCAGATGCTTCTAATATGATTTTTTAATTTATGTTCTCTAGTTTGACATTTATTAGAAATAACTTATGAATTACATTGGATAATAGATATTCTTATCTAAAAGTTAGTCTCTGTTTATGTTTCTTTTTGCCTATTTAGCTAATTGATTTATCTTCAAGTAGACTGGGGGGAATAACTAGGTTTTTAATCCCATCAAGTGTAAATGATAGGACATTATTTATGTGTTGCCTAGATGGTTTTATGCAAGTGATGCCCCTCTAATGCATCAAGCTTGAGCTTCATCTGATCTTTGTTTACTGCATTGATTATGGTTTTTATTTGATTTTTCCTTTAATTTTCCACATGCAACTTGCATTCTGTGTTATTTGTTTTTTGTCCTGGCTTTTTAAAAAATTTATGGAGAATCTAAATTATAGAATCTATCTCTCAGCACTGCTCTTTCTCAGTTGACAGTTCATTAAAAAGTTTTTGTTCAGCCTTCATATTATTTCAGCATGACATGTTTTTGAAAAAGTCATTTTGAGAAATATCTTTATTTAACTAGCTGAAATTGCTCCAGAGCTTAATTAGAAGTAGCATATTGCAACTGTTTGGGTGCTATCTTGAGGCAAAATAATTACTCTGTAATAATAACGCATATTCTAGTAAAGTTGTCATTATTGTCATAGAAGGCTAGAAACTGTCTTCTTTGTGCTCAGAAGGACCCTGGGGTACTCTTCTAAACAGCCAAGTTCTAAAGCTCAAGGAAAAAAATTAAAAAATTGTCCAGGTTGTGAGCTTGGTGCACTTGAGTCTCATGGGCGCCCATCCTGCACTAACAGGAAGTCACTGTGCTCCCCTCGCAGGTGGGGCTGGCGATGCAGTGCACATCCCAGGGGCTCTCTGCACGCAGCTGCCAGGGGATAAAAGGAGACCGTCTTCTCTTTGACCTCATGTCCTTTACAAAAGGTTCAACATGGCCTGGTAGAACATACGGCATATCCTGAATTCCATCCTGGGTCTTAACATCCTGGGTCTTACAGTCGGAATACCAACTGTCCTATGTCCTCTATTTTTATTTTTTAAGTCAATTATAGGACCTGCCAGATAGCTCAATGGATTAGGGTGCCTGCATAGGCAGACGCAGGGACTAGGATTCAATCCCCGACATGCTGTGCAGGCCCTGTTCCCCAGGGAACACTAAGATAGCAAATGAGACCGGGCATGGTGGCAGGCACAACGCTTGGGAGGCTGACCTCAGAAGGATCACTATGAGCCTGATCTGTGTAGTAAGACCCTATACACCCTGTACTAAATACATTTAAAAAAAAAAAAATCAATTACAAAGTTCAACCAGACCTATTTTTCAGAGTTAATTGAGTGACCTATATTTGCAAAACCTAGCAGTCCCATGGCTGATGGATGCTGCAGCCTAATCTTGGCTTCTGGTTAATGGATTAAACAGTGGTCTCCATGGCCCTCCATTAGGAGTTACTTAAAAACACTAATTCCTCCATTATAGTTATATTTTAAGGTCTGCAGGAAAGAGCTCTGCAACCAAGATGGTGAATTGCAGCTTGGGCTCTGTGGCCCACCTGGGTGGATCCTGCCTTCTGCTGCTGGGCTTTCAAATGAAGTCTGTGGGTCCCTTTTCTTAGAAGTGTGTGCAGGCAAAGTGTGAGAGAAACTGCAGTGATGGTAGGTGTTGGTGCGAGATGCCTGAGGCCAATGCTGATAAAGTCCTCTTTATGGCTGGGTGGGGGGGCAAATCCTTTCCTGCCTTCTCCCAGAATCCCTGGCTTTTAGCAGCTCCAGGGTGGCAGGACACAGCCAACTTCTCTGGGCATGCTTAGCTAAAGAGATCCTGGTGTCAGATAGCAGAAGTTACCACTAAGTAACCTAGATTCGCCTTGTACTCCAGGCTGCTTCCTGCTGTCTAAGGAGGGAAGTGTAATTAAGTTTATTATCTGTGACCTAATGCTAATTCCTCTTGCATGCTTGCCTTGTGCAAAGGAGAGGCAGATTTACAGGAAAGGGGCTGGACAGTGCTTTATTATTGTCCACACTTTCAAGTTATAAAACAAATCTAAATGAACAAGCTTGAGACAGTTCTCTGGAGCCATTTTGGAAAGGCCCAAATTGCATATTTTCTCATGGAAAAGTAATACCAAGGAATTGAGGAAGGTTATTAAAATTGTATAATACCAAGGAATAAAATAATTAAAATCCCTGCTAAAATTATAGTCAGGTCACCTTCCTATCAGCTAAAACTTTTTAATTTTCTTTTAATAAGTACAGTATGATCAAAATTAACATGTGGAGCATGGGTCAAATGATATAAGGTAAGCGATAATTCTAAACATAGTAATTAATATACTGAGCTGTGAAGGGCTCAAGTCAACAACTTCTGCGGATAACCCACTACTGTTGTGGACTGGTGAACTATGTTGGATTGTTTTGCTGAACTTATGCACCTATTGTATTTAGATGCCAATGGAATACCCATCTCTGACAGGACTATCAAAAAAAGGGGATACAAAGGAGGGACCATTTTGTATTTGTATATACAGAATAGTTAGATAGATATATAGCTACTTTCACTTAATTCAATGAGTAGAAAGATTTGTACTAATAGTCTTTGGACAGGATATCCTGTATGCTTCTTGTACTATGGATAACAATGTACAATGTGTTAATTATTGAAACCGTCCTGTTAATAAGCTTTGAAACCATCTCATTGATATTTGTTTCTCAATAGAAAAAAATTTAAAGAGTAAAATAAGAATATTATATAGCAAAAAAATAAACATAGTAATACTGAACCAAAACATCCCAAGACTACCACAACCATGTGTGTTAAGGGTGTTTTCAAATCCATAACTTCAACACCTAAACAAAGATAATTTAACCATGTAACATTAAGACATTTCAACTTCAGGGCAGGGTAGTATTTGTAGATTTTCTTTCTCTTTTTTAATGAGATTTTCTACTATATAAATGTTACTTTCAGGAGCTATTATTTTGGTCCGTTTTCTTCACTTTGCTTGTGCTGATTTCCATGATTAATTTGGAGAATATGTGCATCTAATTCTAAGAGTTTCTCATAAGCAGAACCTCCCATCTTCGCATAGGACAGAAGACTTCGCTTGATCTGAAAACCCCCGACAGTCTAGGGTTGTAGCTCATTGAAATGCCAAGCTCACAAAAGTGCCAGAGCCTAATGTGTAATTATGTTATTTTCTCTTGATCTTTCAGAGTCTTCCTGAGAGCAATTAATCAGTATGCAGATATGCTGAACAAGAAATTTTTGGATCAGGCCAATTTTGAGCTGCAGGTAAGACAAGAGGTACACACATCCTTTGTGGGGGACTCATGGTGAAAACAAGTGGCCAATGAGCACCAGTGGTTTATTTCTAATCTTCGAACTTAATTGGCCTCCCATCCGAGGTGTGGAAATGGAATTTGCAATATGTATTGTTGGAACCAAGGAGTGAAAATTATGCCTACGGGGCGTTTGCTCAATTTAGCAGGTTAGGAGATGGAGCTATTTCAGAGAGAAAGGACTGAATCAGAGTGACAAGGAGGGACTCTCCAAGCAGGGAGGCTACTTGACCCGGTGTATGGGGCTGCCACGCTTGTCTCAGTCCTGAGGCGGGGAGTGCAAGGGTCAGTGGAGAAGCTGGCTTGCTTCACTGAGCTCAGCTTGCTTTTGGAGCTGTTTTCCCCTGATAACTCCACTGGCTTTGTGCTACTGATAATCTGCCCAGACCCGAAAACATCATCAGGTGGATCTTCAGTTTCAGAAATGCCTTGTCAGTGCATGCAAAGTGTGTGTGTGTGTTTGGGTGTATGTGTGCATGCACACATAGGCATGTGTGCGGTGTCTCCATAAAGACTGATTTTGCCTGGCTTGATTTGCATGCCTTATGTATCAGGGAGATGTGCCTCTTGCTTCATTGCACTCTGGTGGAATACCTGCTAATAATGTTTTTATTTGTCATTATTGTTACTTAGAATATTTCACTGAAGTTTGGAAATAAAAAGGAATCATCCGGGTGCTAATAGAATATTTGTTTCCTGGGCAGAGTTTTTCTCTGAGAGAAGCTTTTTCCCACAAGTTGTATCTGTAGGTTCTTCTTTCCCAGCGATCTGCAGTGCCATCATTAGCGTCATTGCAAGAATACATGTGTGTCTGTTCCATTTGCAGTGTTATCACTGTAGTGACCTAGCCCACAGCTTTATGCCAGCCAGTAGAGTCAGTATTTCTGTTTGTTTTGTACTACAGAATTAGCGTGGCCAGTTTTGTGTCCTTTCTCTTTCATAACAAGCTTAAAATCAAGTAATTGGGTTTGTTTTTTGAAAACATGTTGCTCACATTTAACTGCATTCTACTGCACTTATCCATGAATCCTGGAGGAGACCTTATACTATTGTGAGAATGCCATGTTATATCCCGTTGTTTGAGGAGGCCTTGGCAAGAGTCATGGCCACACCATGAGCGCTTCTGCCTCTGCAATCCTTCCTGGTGCTATACATGAAAAGAAGGAGTAAGGAGTTAGTGACTTTTAAGGATTTAGTTTTTTTAAAAAGCACTTGTGTGTTGTTGCTGGTGTTGTGTTTATAGGAAGATTGTATAAATTAAAACATGTCCTGGCACTGTAAGGGCATGGCTGTCACCCTATTTGTGACACTATGATTCTCAAAGTGCATATGACACTGGCCAGTGATTGCCAGTGCATAGGTGAGGAAGACATATGTGAAAAAGTTAGTTCTATAAACCAAAAGCCAAAGGATGACCTGCATTTTCTGGACTGGAGTCATCCATTTACAAAGAAAAGACCAAAAGTGAAAGTACCTTTCTGGGCAGTGATGGAATGTGCTCTGTGAGGTTTGGGGACCTGGCCAGCCTCACCTGTTATCTGTAGTTTGGGGCAAAGCTCAGTCTGCTATGTGGGCTGAGGCTACAGCACCTCCCAGGTGGTTCCAGAAGGATTGAAGTCTCTTTTGTGTTGCAGTAGAAAGTGCCAGTTCCTAATTGGGATTGGATAAATGGAGTCCAGCCCAGCCCTGTGTCTTGGGAACAGTCTTAAATTTTCATGTCCCTCACAGGTAAATAAATACAGATCCAGTAATGACATCACCTTGCTTTTATATAACTTTTTGTAACTGTTTCATTTAATTATCATCTAATTATTATCCCTGGTTAGTGAGTGAGAAAGCTGACACCAATTTCTTTTAAACAACATTCTGTTTTACCACTCATAGTCCATATGGTACACTACACCTGTTCATACCTATGTATGTGGATATGTATTACTTTGATCTTTCCAGAAAGCCTCTAAGGTACTATTGAAATTCTAGTGTTCTTATTAAGGAAACTGAGGCACTGAGAGGGCTTAGATTAATTGTCCTTGTGAACTGCATAGCCAGGATTTGCATACATGTACCATGGAGTCCTGTGCTTGACCCTAAATCACACTGAAGAGACTGGTTAGCAGTTCTTTGGGTTTGAAAAATGATTTTTTTCAGAAGTGTGTCAAATAGATGATAAATACCTCCAGAGACTTTTTAAATCATGTATTAAGCTGTACCACAACTGTGCATCTCATTTCTTGGTTTTCAGCTATGGAATAACTACTTTCACCTGGCTGTTGCTTTCCTGACTCAAGAGTCCTTACAACTGGAAAATTTTTCAAGTGCTAAGAGAGCCAAAATCCTGAACAAGTAAGTCCTCATCCAGCTCTAAAGCTGCAGGAGCCCCCAACTGTATTAACATGATTTTCATGTCATCTCTAAGCCAACAAGGTACAAACTGAGATGAAATCACAGTGTAATAGAAGGGTATACTGGAATCTGGAGTTGGGTATTGCCTTTTCTAGCCCATGCTCTAAAATCCTGGTAGGTTCAGTGTTAGTTCGAAACGATTAGCACAAGGCAAAATTTGAGGTTTTGGAGACAGTGACTTTTCCTGTGTATTACTCTGGTGTCACTCCACATGTGGTTTACTTTATTGCTTAATCCTTCGGTTTTGCTCCCTGCAAGAAGGCTTCTGATGAAAGCCCCTGGCACTGTTGGGATCGCCCAACAGCTCCCAGTGGCCTTTGAGTTATTAGTGGTTTCCTTCTTGGCAGCGAACAACCCCTGTCTTCTTTCAAGGAGGAAATGTAAGAGAACCAAGTGGGTTCCTCCCTGTGCTGGTGATGCAGGCAAACCTTTCTGAAACTCCAGGAAGGCCAAGGCCCTTACCGTGCGCCTTGGGCTGTGTCTTCTCTCTTTGTATCCTGCGCTGCTCCTGCTCCATTATCAAGGAAAAGAATTGTTTAGAGGTTTCCTGCCAACATCTGGGTGTCCTGAGGCCTAATCTCTTCTCCTTCTGCCTCAGTTTCACTGATTTTTCTACTGCTGTATTTCTTTCATCTGCTTCCCTCCCCCTCCCCCTCCCTTGGTACTGGGGATTAAACTCGGGACCTTGCACTTGCCCACTTAGTGCTCAAAGGGCTGAGCTACCTCCCAGGCCCCGAGTGCCCCTTTCATGAATACTATTGTTAAACTGGCACTGTTCTTGCCTGGTCATTGTGTTTTTAATTGCTCTGCAATACCCTAGCTGCACCAGGGCTCTGGTGAGTCCCTGCCATCCCAAGGTTAGGGAGGAACCTTCGGAAGATGGCAGTTATTCAACCTTCTTTATTTTTTCTGAATGTTTATTTTCGCTGCAGGGCAAATGGAAAGCACATTGGCCTAAGAGAGTAAGATGTATTTTACTAAGTAATATGTTGAGCTTATACTATGTGCCTTTAGTCTTCTAATCATTTTGCGTGCATATATAGTCAATAAAAAGCAAAGCTACTCATTAATATCTCTCATCATCTGTATTTTCCAAATGGACGTGGTAAACTTCAGGGTGCTCATGTCATTGGCCAGAGCAGAGTCCATGCAGGTCAGAGCCCAAAGTTTTCATATGTGGTCCTTTTAGGACCTGCAAGCATTTGGTATCTACCTGTCTTTTGAGTTCCAGCTTTCACTGGCCAGCTTCCCTTCACTCCCCTCCCCCAAGCTGGGCAGCTGCACTTTGAGAGCTGCAATATAGGCAGTGAACATTGTACAGAAGATAGCAATGTGCCAGCCAAGCCGATTATGATGGAGGCTGAGTGGGTAGACTGCTAGAGCAGTGCGCCCCTCAGAGCCTGCACAGGCTTTCCCCTTACTATGATCCATAGCATCCAGAATTGGGTTTTTCCAGGCTGAACCTTCTACAGACTGACCCAACATGGAGCTTTTGCTTCTGCACATTCATATGTCATCAGGCCTCGGAAGAAAATGATCCTCACTGTCCTTGTTGCAGTGCTCTTGTGTGGAAAATTGCTGTCATAGAGACACTTGGCATCTAGTACACACTAAGCACTGCACAGTGTGGCCCACACAGAGTGGTGAGAACTACAGGCCCTTGTATACATCCCACAGAGGTAACGCTCAGCCTGAGCTGCAGGTGGAGGTCCACTCAGGCTCTGCCTATTAAGGAACAACATTAAGATCCCCGTTTAGCACCAGCCGGCTCCCGAGCCCATTTGTTGCTAGGCACTTACTGCACTTCCTACCTGTAAAGGTGCCTGTGAGAAAAAAGAGGAGCATGATAGCAGGAAACCTGCCTCAAAGAGCTGGTGAGCCACTGTGATGCAGAGCACTCTCCAGCCAGGGAAGGGGGCTCTGCAGCAGGCCCTTCTCCTCCTGCTGTGCCAACAGCCTAAGCCAAAGTGGTGTCAGCAGATGTACTAACCGTGTAGTGCCCCTCCTTGGCCTACAGAGAAAATGTTTGCTTTCCAGATGGTGATGTGGATTTGGAGGCTTCAAAGCCAAAGAAAACCAAATAAACCAGCTGGTATCTGCCTTTCCAGTTGGCCAGCCTACTGTGTGGTCAGGTGTAGTCTTGGCACTAAGGACAGAGACAGAAAAAATAAATTTCATGATGAAGACATTTATGATTTAGTGGGACAAGTGGAGAAGTAAAAGTAAGGAGTGGAGTAGAGTGAAAGTGGGAGGTGACCTACCCTCCTGCAGCTGGGAGCTGGGCTTAGAGCACTCAGCGTTAGGAGCCACCTGCCTCCTGGGAGAGGACACTTCATGACTGGGAGAGGAAGGGCTACGGGGATTGATTCCATGAGTCTCTCCATTAGAACCACATGCTGAATTTGTGTGTGGAGCTCAATGGAGCATTCTGTACTCATTCAAAACTGTGTTGCTTTATAGCCTTAAGACTGTCCATGTGCCCTGTGTTGTGCTACTTTAGGAGTCATGAATCCATCCATGGTCATCTGAGTGGGCGTCCTCTACCAGCCAGGCAGTTCCTCACCTTTGCATATTCTGCAGCACTTTGGCTCTCAGCTGTAGAAATTTCTCCTATCAGAACACCTGCTGCTCCTCCTGTTTAGTGCTCTGTCCTCCTGGTGAAAGAGATCAAGAGACAGGTAGGATACCCATTCCAGCAGCATTCCCAGAAGTACCTGTGACAAACATAAAATAATGGGCCTTCCTACACGGAGAGCTGATTTTAGTAAAAGATTTTCCAGTGAGCTACAAAATAAACACCCCTAGAAACCAAAGTCTATAAGAAGAATGCATAGCTAGCTCAACCTTCAGACATCCTTGGTGCCGAGGACTCAAAAGGCGGGACAGTCATCCACAGAATGCTAAGTCTGTCCATCACTCCTCCTTCCCACCATCCCCAGGCCTGTTACATTATTGGGGGGCTCAGGAAATAGTAATAAAATAGAGAAGCGTTGACTTCATTAGCAGCCAATTTGTTAGTTTCAGTATGAATGCTACTGTCTGTCCTCCTGCAGGACAGTGTGGCCAAGGCATATTTGTCTTCAGGACTTCGTTCCTGAAGAGGAGAGGCTGAGCTTAAGGGACCCATTTAGAATGTTCAGCGCAAGAAGGTAGAGGTTCAGTGACAAAAATCTAGCCCTATGTCTGAACCATGTACGCAGCTCTCTCTCTCTCTCCCTCTCTCTCTCTTTCTCTCTCACATACACATACATACACACACATACACACACACCCATGGACACCTAGACTATTTTCCTTTTTGAAAAAAAAAATGTTAAAAAGTCTTATACATCAAAATGTCTCCATCTCACCAAGCACCGAGGTCCCAAATGCCTTGAGTGGTAAGTTAAACCGTAGGCTTGACTTTTTACAGAAACTGAAAATGTGCTGTGACAAGTCCCATTTTGCAATGTGACCTAATCAGGAGCTATGATTCTATATTACAGATCATAACAGGAAATGTGATCAATTTAATTTGTGTTTGTGCTAATTATTTTTTCAAGAGGCTTAAATTATTCAAAACAAATTCACTTTAGGAATTAGAAGGGGACCTAGGGAGACAGATTTCATAAGCAGTAACTCTGTGCCAACTTCATGTTGGCAAAACTAATTAAGTTGTCCCACATGCATTGGGAGTGATGTGTCCAGTAGGGATGGCAAGGCTTGGTGCAGACAGGTCAGCCCTGGGTCTAACAAGGTTTACTGCTGTTGACCCCATCTGGGTCCTGTACACTTTCACCTCCCCAAGAAAATACCATCTTTCCCACAAAAATAAAAATGCTTTACTCTGCATATTAGGTTCCTCCTTGTCTCTCTCTGCTCTTCTCTCCCTCTTATTTCCTTGCCTTCCATCACTCGCCTAAGCTATGGCCCAGTACTCTTCAGTACTCCTGGACAGGTCAAAAGGCACTAAACTGGGCGTGGGGTGTCCTTCATCCTCTTTGCTGTCTCTATGTCTTTAAAAAGTGTGGTCCTTTCCATTCTGTATCTTAGCCCATTTCTCTCTGTGTTACTATGACAAAGTACCTTGGCCTGTGTACTTTATAAAGAAAAGAGGCTCATTTTGGCTCATGATCTTGGAGGTGAGAAATTCTCCTGCGGCACCAGCATTTGCTTGGCTTCTGGTGAGGGTCTTGTGCTGCCTGGTGTAGAAGATGGAAAGGGGGATGGGGTGCTTGTGTGAGAGAAACAGGGGCTGACCTACTTTCCAATAGTTCCCTCTCTCAGAAATGAATGCAGTCTTGAGAGACCTAACACTCCCATGAGATCTAACTCCTTGAGACCTAATCCTGTCTCAAAAGAAGGATCCCAGTCTTCTGATCGACTCTGAACCACTGAGAGTGGTGGTCCCCTGGCTCATCACATCCACTTGACCTTGTGAAGGCTCCCTGTCCCCTCCATTCCACTGGAGGACGAGCTACAGCCCATGAGCGTTGGGGGCCAGACCCCATCCAAGCCCTGGCACTCTGTCTTTGAGCACTCTCCTTTCTTCACTCAGTGCTAGGTTTTCCTCCTTGCCTTGTAGCCTATTTCCTGGTCCAGTGTAGAGCCCTCCATCCAATTATGAATGGGTGCAGTTCCTCAAGCCTCAGTCCTAGGTCTCATTCTGTTCTCTCTCCTGAAAAAAGCATTGTTCAGACTGTGTCCTGACCATTTCCTGAGCCAGCATATTAACTGAATGGTCACTGCATTAATCTAGGTCCATCTGTTATACCAGTGAACACAAGTGAGCGGCTTGAAACCATAGGAATTGGTTGTCTCACAGCTGTGGCATCAGAACTCCGACATCAAGATGTTCATAGGTTGAGTTCTTCTGGGGGTATCCTAAGGAGAATCTCTTCCAAGTCACTCATCCAGTTTCTGTTACCTGGTTGTTGGTGCTCTTTGGCTTGTGGCTGTATAAGTACGAACTGCTGCATCTTCTGATCAGGTTCTCTTTTGTTTCTTCCTGTGTGTCTGTGTCTCTCAAACTCCCCTTTTATAAGGGCACTGGTCATTGAATTCAGGGCCCATCCTTGTGGGGCCTCATGTCACCCAGTTACATCTGCCTAGCCCTATCTGCAAGGCCATATTCAGAGGTGGTACATATGCAAGATATGTATAGGTGTTGTGTGATTATTAGATTTTTTTTTTTTAACAGAACCAGGGATTGAACTCAGGCCCTTGCGCTTGCCGAGGAAGTGCTTATTCCACTGAGCCATCTCCCTGACCCCTGTGATTATTAGATTAATATCTGTCTCTTTCATCGTGCTGATTGTTCCTTGCAGTCTGAGAGTCCTGTCTGAAAGATGCATCAAATACTCACTAAATGAATTGGTGTAAATGACCATGGAAGCCATGAGGGGGATAATGGGATAAGGTACAGCATGGGATTTTAAATAAAGAAACTAACTTGGCTCAAATGCTTGCTGAGACCTACAGTGACATCATCACTTTCATCTTTCACCAAAACCTGGAAGATGACCACCACGAGTAAACTTCTAATACCCAGGACAAGAAAATACTGAGTCAGAAAGGTCAAGTAACCTGTCCAATTGTGTCTGTATTTGGATGCAAGCTGACCTCCCTTTAAAGACCTGGCTGGCTCCGAAGACATGGGGTTTTTGCTCTTGGGCTAAAGATGTAGGAAACCATGTGCTGGTCTTGATCCTATATTTATGCAGAGGAAAGGCTGCCTCCTGCTTGTACATTCCTACATTCTTCTCCTTGGAGGTTGGCATAGGGGAGCTAGATGTGGGAACTAAAAGGCCAACAGAGCAAGGAAAGCCCAGATCCATGCTCTTTTAGTCGTGTCGCACCAGACATACCAGCTCAGTGCTGTGTCTTGCATCACACTCGCCAGTACTGGAAGGATGTGCATCAGAGAAAGGTGTGGATTTGGGGTCTGAGGTCTAGGACTCATTTCTCTCCTTGTGCTATGTCTGTGGCCATGTCACTCTGCTTCTGTCCACTCCCTAGGGCTACTCCAGCTCCTTGAGCTATAAAATGTTCCAGAAGAACTTTAATTGTGATCTCTAGGGTTTCCATCAGCTGAGTCTGTTCCCAGGTATGTCTATTCCCAGCTTCAGCCCAGACACACTCTATATTACCATTTTTCTCCTCCACAGAAAGAACATGAAAATGTTCAGGAAGCCCTCTTGAGATCTGGTGACAGCTGTGACTTGATTTGGGGATTACTCTGAGGCATATATGGATTCACCTGAGCTGCCATCTTACTAAAACTAAAGTGAAGATCTGTGTCACTGCCAGGGAAATCGTGTTCCCCTTCCCCCTCTGGCTCTTGCTCCTCTTTGTCACCTTGTGCAGGCTTTGGCACCTTGTCTTCTCTGACTCTTAAGCAGCCTTTCTGGTTTCTCATAGAATAGGTCCTCCTCTTGTTAGAGATGTGCTGTCTAGTCTTTGCTAATTCACCATTTCTCAAATGCTGCCAAGCAAGTCATTTTCCACCTAGAAGGTAGGAAAGTGGGACTGAGAGTATGAGCCAGCGATGGCCTCCTTAGGCCCCTATAGGAGAGGCCTCTTCCTGGAGCATCCTCCTAGCACCCAGGTATCTTCACGAGCACTGGAGAAGTGGCAAATCTTAGCCATAGGCCGTTCAAAAAACATCCCATCTGTCATCCCACAGCTCTCCTGGGTGTGAGATTCCAGTCTGGAGGATTTCTTTTGAATTATTGTAACTGTCATGCAAAGAAAGTCCCATGAGTCAGAGATCAGAGAGTCAGGGGCACTGATGTAAATCAGCCTGACATTAGGGTGTCTTGTACTACTCCAGGAGGAAAAGCAAATTCCATGTAGCTGAGAAGTTAGAATGTGCAAACTTGGATTCATCCGTTACCAGTAGGCCAGCCCCACTGCTCATGGTCTCCACCACCTCTTGAGCTTCTGGTGTCCTTGGTGTGTGGAGAAAGGCCTGAACGCATTTTTAGAGAAGCCAGAGGGACTGAGGTTTATCCATCCTATCTGTAGTATGTTCTGAGCTGTTCAGAGCCTGCTTGGCTACAGGAAGATCAGAGGAAGTAAATGTTGGGCTTCAGTATAGTTTGACTTTCCATTTCCTCTCTCCCTCGCAAGTGCCAGGAAGGATGCTGTTTCTAGGTCATCACGTAGCCAGCTATGACCTGCCCCAACCTCAGCTGCAAAAGCTGCTCTAGCACCATTTTCATTTGTGCAGAAGCAAAGTGGGAATTAAAAGACCTCAAAAGAAGGTACAACTTAACAGTATTCAGGTTATGTAGCCCTTGGGCAGTTGGGGGACCATTATCCATGGAAGGATAGACTTATAAACTTGGATCTGGCAGCTTTGCCACTGGCCCATGCTCACTGCCTGTGAGCAGCCTCTTCACTTGGGAACTTGGTTACAAGTGAGAGCCGCTTCATTCATTGAATGTATATGTATTGGCGCTTACCTATGCTGGACTTGTAGGCAGCAGAGGGTGTGGCTTACCCTCCTAGGTCAGTTTCTCTGTCTGCACCTGGCACCTCCATGTGCAACAAGTTGCCTCCGCCCTTGCTCTTTGCCCTCCTGCTGTGCACACAGAGATGCTCAGAGCACCAGAGACTTTAATAGGTAGAAGTAGGCTGCAGTTGTTGATTCACCAGTGAGGATTTTTGCCTAAAGAGCCACATGTAACGCTCGTAATCAGCATTCCATGGAACATCAGCTGCCACATGGATGCACACAGCAAAAGCTGGATGACACAGCTGCTCAACTGCAGTACTCTAGGATAGTTTTGCAAATTATTATTTTTAATATAATCAGCCTTTTCCTTAGGCAATAAAGGAAAAAGTTAAATTGCTCACAAACTAATAAAGGTTTATCTTCTGAAGCATCAAATTCTGTTTACTCATGAAACACACACCTCCTCTGTTCGCCCACCGGGAGGAAAATTAGCATTTATTTTCCCTGGTAAACAAAATCTGGTGGAATATTTGTAGAAATATTTTGGCATTAAATCATTCCTTACATTTAAAATGATATAGAAGAATGCAGGGAATTTATGAGCAGTCTTCCCTGACTCCAGGGTTCAATTTTACTATGGGAAAGCTACTTATTGTATGCAATGGGTATTATATCGTACTCTGGTACATGGAAAACAAACTTTCCCTTAGGCCCAGGAGCCAAGGGACTGAAGAAAGCCAAATGTGCCTCACAACTTCCCCTAGACTCCCACGAGGATGTTATGTCAACCACAAGGATGAGAAAGTGATTTCCTGTCTCGAGTCCTCTTCCTTGAATTCCTTTTGATGGCAGATGAAGCTAGAGCTCTGTCACTTTTTCTTTGTCTCTGTGATGGAAGACTTGGGTCGCACACACAAGTGCTGTGAGTGTGGTTTTCTGATGTTCTGTAGAGTGACTCTGGTTTTCCTTTTCCTCGTTTTCAGGTATGGAGATATGAGGAGACAGATTGGCTTTGAAATCAGAGACATGTGGTACAACCTCGGTGAGTAGCCGGGATTTGGAGGTGCGGCAAACATCCTCTGGGATGAAACCCTTCCAGGCCATGACATTGACTCTGTTTATCAGTGTTGGGATTTCTTACAAACTTGAATTCCTTTCATTCCTGGCACAGCAATTGCTGATATTCATAGTAATACTTTAATGTAATTAAGAAATATTAGACCAAAGGAGAGCAAAGAAAATCTGATTATTGGGGCAAATAAAAAACTCAGAAGAGTGACCTCTGGGATTGGATGAACAAGTAGCTTTGGAACCCATTTTTTCCCCATGTATTACCATCCTGTAGTTTTTCTCTCATCAAACCAGGTAGCTCATTCTACTGTAACATTTGCCAACCCTTACCGTATTTGTGGTAGATGCATATTTTAATACCTAAAGCATTTACAGCAAAACTAGATCCTGTATTTAGGTACACTACCATCATGTGGGTATAGAATAATATATTTCTGCCATTAAATAATTATGTGCAATGTGTGTGTTTATGGCAAGTAATTAATAAAACTTTATTAATATAACTTCCCCACTTACTCTCATCATTAGCAATAGCAAGGAATACTCTCTTGAAACCTTAGTCAATGAGTTATGTAGTTCTTTTAGATAAGCTCCTTAAGGCAATGAATGATAAGAGTAAACTCTTTCTGTTACCTGCACTGTGCTCTTAGGCTTGCCTCGTGTCCAGGCCATGGAGAGGCTTGGTGGCCTTGTCAAGGGCCTGAGCAAGTTTTCGGATGCATTTCCAGCTCCATGTACTGGTCCTGCCTGGTACTATCAGGACTTGACCTTCTCTCACAGACTGGCATAAGAAGCCTACGTCACTTTTAATAGGACAGCCTTTGCTCCCTTCTTTGCTACAGAGACTTTTTTCTCTGCTAAAAGCAGGCAGATGTCTGTCTACTTCCCTCCTCCCTTTTACCCCTGAGCATTAGATCACCACTTACTCCACCGGGCCCCAGCCAGCTAGCTATAGCCCGCCCTGCTTGCCTCTTGAATCGCTGCAGCACTGGGCAGAAGTTGGAAAGTGGCTAGAAAAAAGAATGGAACCAAATCATAAAAGCTAAAAATGGACTTTGATGAAAGCACAGACTACTGCATCACCCTCCTGAATACCCGCACATGATCAGGAGCAGCGCAGAGGGCCACAACTCTTAACGGTCAGCAAGCCCATGGCAACTGCACTGCCTGCTCCCTGAGCCAAATTGCCCTCAGGAGCCTTTTAGCTCCTGACCTTCCTGAGCTCCCCAGTAGCCTGGAAAGTCCCCATCTCTTATGAAGGGAACATTAGGAGAGCTTCCAAGGGCTCCCTATCTTTCTGCTTAGGTTTTTCAAATGGATCTTTATCCAGAAAGAGAAATATGGAAAAATCTTCAGAGTAAGATAGTCAGTGGATAATGCTGATGCTATAGACATTTCACAGGAGTCCCTGGTTAGGCTTCCAATAAAAAGTAACTGCCATAAAAGGTCGCAGATGGAGCCCCACTGCAGGCAAAATGGCTGTGTCTGCCAGTGCCTTCTCTGCACAAGTGCAGCCTGCAGTGTCATATGTGCTGGAGGTGTCAGATCTTGAGTAGGCTGAGGACCCCTCAAGATAGTCTGTACTGGAACTATGCGAGTGACTTGGCTACAGTAGCCTGCCCGTCTAGGACCTAAGTACTGGCTTCTGGCTGTCATAGTCCTTGTACCCTCACCCAGCAAAGGGGAGGAGCCCAGGATGGACTCTATGGGCTCCATAGAGTCCATGGGCTTGCTGAGTGCCACATGGGAGCTTTTGTCTTGTGTTGCCCAATAGCTCAGTCAGGTGACTTAGTCCTTCTAAGGACTAAGTGTCTGGCTCACTTGGATCTCTCAGTTGTAAGATAGAGGTCAGGGTGGATTTTTCAAGAGCCTTGTAATTCTAAGACTCAGTACTTTTATGACATGTATATATGATGATCTCAGTAATGAAATGTTAAGGCTTTTAGAACTGAGAGGAAGACCATTCATGATTCATCCTAATTGATCTCTCCGTGTTCTTTCTTAAAATCACGATATGACAAGATACATTTATCGTTTTCCCTGGCAGGCCAGATGGCAAGACTCACCCATGCCGTGAGAGAGGCAGGAGGGAAAAGGGGAAGAGACCTTCAAAAAGGCATTTGCAGATAGACTAGTTCTCTGCTGACTCCAGGGCAGCCAGGACTTTTCTAGACCCAGCATCCAAGAAGGAATTGATAGGTGCTCCACTGCCAGCCCCAGGGTCAGTGTGGGCCTTGAATTCCTGTAGACATGGGCTGTTTCTGAGGCCACTATGTACTCTTAAAAAGAGTTGCACTTCCTACCCCCAAGAGGACAGTATCATGCATTTTACATGAAGGTATTTTATGTGGGAATGGAGAGATGATTTCCAGGCCATTTAAGAGTCGGAGAGATGCCCACCCTAACAGCAGTTCCAAAGGGTCATCATATACAGAAATACTTTCTCTTGAAAAGTAGCAGCTGCCCCTGCATAATGTGTGCTAAATCTGACCAAGAGTCATTCCTTTTCAAATTTTTGTTGTTTTTTTTTTTCTTTTCATAGCGCTGGGGATTGGATCCAAGTAGCTCTAGCTCTAAGCTACATCCCCAGTTTTAAGTGTATTTAAGCTAGATACTTTGGAACACAATTGTCATCTTAGCTACTTGGAAATCTGAAGCAAGAGATTTCTCAAATTCAAGACCAGCCCAAGGAATTTAGGCCCTGTGTCAAAGTAAAACAAACAAAAAGGCTAGTGTTATTGTGGAGCACTTGCCTAACATCCAGCAGGCTCTGAGTTCAATCCCCAATGTTGGAAAATACATCTTTAGTTTTAAACATCTTTAAAATATCTTCAATATCACCTCTGGAGACCATGAAATTGAACACCACGAGAACTGGCTCCATTTTATTTCTTGCCATTTGCTGTGACAGCGTTAAAGACAGGCCCATAGAGGCAGTGAGTTTCTTTTCCTCCAGACCCTTGGGAATGTCTGGCCTTTGGAAAATACACTCTTAGGTCTCAGGCAGATTTCTAAAGCCATGTCAGCAGTTGGTTTTATTGACATCACCAATCATTATCCCCCAGATAAGCTGAGCCCAACAACTTCACTTTTGATTGGCAATGTAAAGATGCAGTTAAGAGAGAAAAATATCCTCACTTCAACCTGTCACTTGCTGATTTGAAGGTAGTGATTAATGTATAAGATGCCTCTTTTGCACCTCTTGAACTAGGAAGATTAACTGTGTGAATGAGAAGTGGCCAAGGAGTCCAAAAGGACCTTGACCAGTTAAGGAAGGAATATGACAAAAAAAAAAAAAAAAAAAAACAACACCTCCAGAGTTGGATTATTGCTACCAGAATAACTATGTATAAAAAGCTAAAGAAACAGTAATGGAAGCAGCTGTTACTTAATGGGAAATTCCCTGTCAGCTCCTGAGTGGCTCTGTGAGGCCACCTTTGCCAGGGTGGCTCCGTCCTGCTGCAGCTTCAAGTGCTTGCACCTGCCTGCAAGTGTCATTGCCCAGGAACCACATCCAAGTTTATGACAGCACATCTCAATTTCCTAGGATGTATACAACCTGTTTCCTACACAGCTTTTTATATTTTATTTTTATTTCCAATGGGTTTAGGCTTAGGAATAGGTTGGCAGGCTGATAGAGTTGGTTCTGCCAAGAGAATAAAAATAGAAGTCGGATCAGATACATTTATCATCTTACAGTTAATTAGAAATCTATTGCTCAATCCAGCCCTGTATCAAATATTACAGGACACCAGCTCTTCCTTGAGTTTCCCATGTAATGCATGGGGTCCTTCAAGATGGGCATCCTCAGATCATGCCTCCATGCTGAGCCCCAGAGCAGGGAGCTGGGGTCTCTCTGATCTAAGCACACAAACACACACACACACACACACACACACACACACACACACACACACACACACACACAC
>PVKA01000304.1:0-101527 GCA_004027165.1 Ctenomys sociabilis | reverse complement strand
TGTACTCACAGCAAGATCTTTTTTAGCCTAGATCTCTTTGGAATATGTTTCGTGCAGGGATTCCCTTCATGGGTATTTTGGGGGACTGTACAAATTGTATGCTTTTCCATAAAACTTATGTACTGCAGTGTGCCCCGATCAGTTCGGCTTACTGACAGAAGGTTTTGCTCTGCCTACTCTTGGGCATGCAAGACCACTAGTAATGATAAAACAGTCATCCAGCACCCTGGGGAGACTGCTGATTGAGATGGACTTGCTTTGAGGATGTGCAGGGCCTCGCTCCTAGGGAAGCAACTCCGTGTTCTATAAGCAAAATAGAGATGCCAGGAGGATCTTAAGGGACTTGGGGAGTCATTAGGGGACTGGTAAAAGAGGCGAGCTTGTCATTTAATGATTAGCTTGCTCTTTTATCTCAAATGGAAAGGTGTATCCTGTGCATGTCTGTGTTTGCACACGCACATTGCTGGAATCTCTGTGACCTTATTAATCCAAAACTAAGCTCATCATTACATTTGTGTACATGTTCTTCAGGGCAAACCTGTCATACAGATGTCAAAATAAAACAAAATACAGATGCCAAAATAAAACAATATAGGCTTAGGCAGATAGCATAACCTGCCCCTGTTTGGTGCAAGTTTCATTCTAAGAATGTCATGGTCCAAACAACCCAGGCCAGCTTCAGACCAGTGTTTCCTCTGTCCCAGCAAGAGGGGTGATGGCTAGTAGTTAAGAAAACATCACTTTCTGGCAGCACAGTGCCTGCCTGGCAAGCATGAGGTCCAGAGTTCAATTCATGGCACCAAAATAAATAAATGGATAAATTTAATTAATTTTATTAAAGGCTCAGTTTCTCAGTCACGCTGACTTCCAGTACTCGTATAGATGCACAAGAAGACAGCTGCAGGCCATGTCCAGCACTGCAACAGGTTCTGGAGAGTTGTGCTGGTCAGACTTATTTCTCAAGATATAGAAATTTAAATAAACCCAATACATTTTGTCAAAGGACAGATGGATGGACAGATGGACAGATGGAAGGGGGAGGGAGGAAGAGAGGGAGGGAGGGAGGGAAGGAGAGAGAGAGAGAGAGAGCGAGAGAGAGAGAGAGAGAGCAAGTGCCAGGTTCCCCAACTTTCTTTTCTAACCCCTGCCTCTGCCGCCACTTGCTTCCACGTTATCGTCCTCCCCACGTGGCACAATAAAAACCGACAGTGACAGACAGAACTTCATGGCACTGAAGTTGCGGTTGATGAACAATGTGCTGTCACCATCATCTGTTTTCTGAAACATTGGCTCTGACATTTTTTAGGTATAATATAACAAAACTGTCACCTGAGAGACTGAGTATAATGCCATTTTCAAGAGAATGCTTTGCAGCAGTTACATGCCTTTCAGAAACATTAAGCGTTTTAGGAAGTGGTGTGAACCACGCTATTATAGCCTTAGTCGAACTATTAATTATTTAGTAAAATTTGAGAATTAGCTTTTAATTAAATGCACTTTTTTTTTTTTACTGAAGGTTACATTTTGTTGGTTGTGCCTACTCAATAAAAATTTTTCAGTTGTGAGAATTGCATATTTCTACAGTATTATTATTTATAATAACCAAATGTGTTTAATGATTCTTTTTATGGGAATCTATACTAGTTACATTGTAAAGAAAACCAAATTTTTTATAGAACTTACTGTGTTTCCTAATTGGATGAAAGATTGGTTAACTCTAGATAAATTGCTAGTGTTAATAACAAAATATCACGCACAGTTCACTCAAGCATATAATTTCTTGTGCATTCTGCGGTTATATGTTGGAAATAATTTTAGTCATAGTGGAGTATTACAGAGATCAATGAATAGTTTTGAAATTAAAGACAAGAAGGTATAATTTTAAAAGACCACTTTAGTAGGACCTGCCTCTGTGTTTTATTGTGTAATTTTAAGTAAAACTGATCTCCCTCAGAGTAGAAATGGGGTCCCCCGCCGCTTAGCCCCAGAGGCACCGTGCCCAGTCAGTAAAGTGAACCTAGGACTGGCTACACATTTTCCGTCTCCCTTCCCTTACTCAAACCCTGTGTGAGGTAACCTTGGTCCCCCTGTTCCATCAGTAATTGAGAAGCAGCATAGTCCAGACGTTGGGGGCCACTGCCAGGATGGGGCACCCCTAGAAGAAAACATAAACTAACAGGAAGAAGGTGTGGGCCACTCAGTTGGCCCAGCTGCTGGGTCTCTGTTCTCAGCTTTCAGAGTTGCCTTAGTGCTTCTGACTTACTATCTGAGGCAGGCAGAGGCTCAGAAAAGCAAGAGTTCCAACACAGTCAAAATAGAAAAGTTGGTAAGCCTCTAAAAGCCTAGCCTGCTGTACAGAGGATTTATTTTAAAATTATACTATTTCAGCTGTGCTCGCTAAAATGGCAGGTTGGTGTCCTGTTTTATAAAACAGCAACAGACACAGTAAGGAGAGGTGTGGAAACTGCACAGCACTCATTGCAGGGAGGTGGGCCATGCTGAGAGCCAAGCAGGGGTCCTATGAACAACATAAAATGAGGCCACTCTGGAGTCAAGGGCCCAGCTCAAGTCCTGATCTTCTACTTCCTCCTACTAGCTCATAGTGGCCATAGGAGTGGGCGAGATTGCTTAGTGGATTAAAGCACCTGTTTAGGCTGACTCAGGGACTGGGATTCGATCCCCAGCATGCCATGCCAGCCCTGCTTGCAGGGTGCACTGAGATGCAATTGAGACTAGACGTGGTGGTGCACCCCTGTGATCCCAGCACTTGGGAGGCTGAAAACAGGAGGATCACTGGGAGTCCAATCTGTATTGTGAGACCCTGTAGACCCTGTACTAAATACAGAACACACACACACACACACATACACACACACACACCACCCTGGGATATAAGGACTCAGAGAGATAATGCTTTCTGCTTTTCTGCTAGGCTTATTTTATGGTCTTGTATGCTTAATATGTTAGTTAATATAATATTCATTATTATTCACAGCTGTATTATTTTTTAAAACTGTTGAGAACTATTTTCCTGAATTCTTTAAAAATTATGTCTGATAAGTGAGATGAGACTAATAAAATAGGGTTTTTTTAAAAAAACATTTACTTATCCACTTTTTTTTAATAGCCAAAGAAGATCAAATCAGTCCTGTTTTCAGTTCCGTAGTCTGTTGGCAGTACTTTGGTTCCCTTTGATTGTATTACAGAAATTATTCTCTTTTATTTAAAAAGGTACCAGATGGTAAACTGTCCTTCATGAAATGTTGGAGATAGAAAAGACCCAAGAGATTGCCTGTGTGCTCTCTGTATTGACTCCTGCCCTTGTCGTTGTCTACAAAGTGAGATGCCAACTGTCCTGATTCCAGGCCTTGGTTGGTCCAAGACTGCCGGTGGCTACTCGCTCTATAAAAGACAAATTGTGGTTATAGACCGTACATGGATTTCTTTTTTAATAGCTTCCCCTGTGACGCTGGGTATGCAGCCTACTCCTAATGCTGAAAGCTACATATAGTCAACACCATTGCCTGCATGTGAGACAGCTGCACGGTCACAATCTGTCCTGTTCAAAGGCATTTAAGACAGGCTCTACCGGATGTACAGGGTCTCACTAGGTAGATCAGACTCCTGTAATCCTCCTGTTTTTCAGCCTCCCAAGAGCTGAGATTACAGGTGCGCACCACCACGCCCAGTCTCACTTGTCATCTCAGCATGCCCCAGGGTGGGGCCTACACAGCATGCTGGAGATCAAACCCTGGCCACTGCATCTGCCTAAGCAGGCACTTTACTCTGCTGAGCTATTTGGCCTGCCCTATGCCCAGCTTTTTCCAGTTATTTTCTTTCTAAATTCATTCATTCATTCATTCATTCATTCATTCATTCATTCATTCATTCACTGATTTATTCTCTATTTAGGACAGGACCTATAGGGTCTCACTACACAGATCAGACTCATAGTGATTCTCCTGTTTTTAGCCTCCCAAGTGCTGAGATTACAGGTGTGTGCCACCAAGCCCTGTCTCAGTCTTGCTCTCAGTGCACCCTGGGGGCAGGGCTAGCAAGGCACAGCACAGCATTGCACACCTGAGATTGAACCTTGGCCACTGCACTCTGTCTAAGGAAGGGCTTTAGTCTGCTGAGCTATCAGGCCAGCCCTTGTTTTGTCTTCTTGAGCCCATTGTAAAATCCTTTGTTTCTGAATAAATGCATTTCTTTATTTCAAGGGCAACACAAGATAAAGTTCATACCAGAAATGGTCGGCCCGATTTTAGAAATGACGTTAATTCCTGAGACAGAACTGCGCAAAGCAACGATCCCCATCTTCTTTGATATGATGCAGTGTGAATTCCATTCAACTCGAAGCTTCCAAATGGTAAGGACCTAGGTGTGCTCAGTGGCCTTGGGCAATGGGGTGGGCACAGCCTGAACACTTCACAAGAAACAGACAGATGATTCTAGGGCTAAAGATACTAAACTTGAAAACATTCTCTGCAGCTCGAGAGTATGTAAGCCTCTGATTTTTTCCAGCTGAACAAGTTAATGTCCTTTTTCTTCAACTGTAAGGGAGAATTGTTCTCAACATTTAGCTATTACGTACCTAGTTTAATCTGAATTTAGTCACAATAAACTCTGGATACACTCTCTTCCTTCCTCCCCTCATATAGACACATGTAGAATTTCATCAAACATTATTTGTTGTGTTTTCAAAGCCTGCTTGCTTGTTGTAGAGTTCTGCTTTTAATTGTTTTAAGCATGTGTTTGTATCTTTTATCTGTGTGATGCAAGTAGTGAGAATTCCTCCAAGTGCATATGAAGCCCTTAGGTAACACATGTTGTAATAGAGGAAGAACAAGATGGGAGTAACTAGCGCTTTAGAAGTAACAAAATCTCCTGTCTCCCATGGAAATAAGTATGGTGTTTGTGTATTCTTGTACAAATGTACCCATTTGTGTACATGCATGCACATACCCACACATTGTGTACATACACACACACACATGCATGTGCTCAAAACTCAGCCATGATGATTTGCAGAGACATGAGCAAAACTTAAGAGGAGGGTGCTCTATAAATTAAGATCAATCTATTAAAAATACAACAATGAAAGTAAGTGGCTATACTGAGCAATTTGCATGAATTTTGAAAAGAAATTCCTATATTAAAAGGAAATCAAACTGGTTCAACTAAGATGATATGGTTTTAGTGATGTCTTAATATTTAAAATGTAGATTTTCCTTTATCTGCCTTTGTATGTTAGCACTTCAAGGAAATTTGAGTGATTTATAGCTTTTTATTGGTCAGTCTTCACCATCACTGCATGAAGGCAGAATTGACAAAGAACCATTTTTCTAGTTCCTAGGACAGAAAAGAAAGACACAGAGTTAAAAGAATCTCTACACTGTGAGCAGAGTTTGAGTTCAGATCCCCAGGTCTGATAGTATCTTTGGTTCGCAGGTGCTACCTGGGTCTTGAATCACTCAACATCTTTGTGGCCTTGAAGTCAGGGTTATAACATTGGCATGAAGAAGAATCTGCTGAAACAGACCTAGAGCACTCTTAGCATAGCACCTGACTACGTGAATTACATCTGTCAGTTGCTGTGATCCTGTGGCAAGGCCAGAGTCCTGGCCTTGATGTGGGTCTCTGTGCTACAAGGGGCCACTGTGAAGAGTTATGTACCCAGCATCTGTGGGACCACTGGCCCAGTGCTTCACTCGAGCCTGGCCCTGCCCCTCCCTGTGGAATTGGCCCTGAAGCCTAGGGGAGGGGGGTGGTACATAAAGATGGAACAGAGCGATCATTGGAGGAGCTGTTGCTGTGATGTGGACACACAGAGGGAGTACCTCAGAACCTGCTGCATGAGGTCTTGAAACATAGCTAGGATGTCATTCTTTTTCTACTTTAACCTCCCAGGAGTTTTTATAAGGTGACTGCTGGGTTTTATTTTGATATTATGCCAATGGCAGGTCATAGAGAAGGCTTTATTTCCCCAATTAAATGCCAGTTGAGCAGGGATGAGTGGTATTAGCACTTCTTCTTGCTCACCTTCTTTCCTTTCTTCCTTCTTTTTTCCCTTTCTCATTTCAAAATAAAATTAAAGAGAATACATTTAGAAAAAGAAGAGTATGTTTGTTTCCTGGGCTATCAGCCTTCACAAGTATGTACTATCATAAACATATGCAACTTTTTTGTTATATTCTTTCTGTTTGGCAATATATCAGAGACATCTTCCTTAATTACAAGGTAGAATCAATTATTTTAATGGGGGCATAGCATTTCATAAAACAGACTATTTTGTACTTATCCCCTCCCTATAACTGGATATTTAGGTTATTTGCAGATTTTTTACTACTATGAGTAAAGTAGGTGTGCAGCAAACCCATTCATGCACATAACTTAAATTCATATTTAAATTTTCTAGTATCCAGGGATACTAGATTCTAGGGTATAGGGATACAGTTGCTGATTCAAAAGAACTTCGAGTCTTTTGACGTTATTGCCAGGTCCGTTGATGTTCCTCCTGCAGAGTGGCACGTCCTCATTGCTGTTGGCTCTACCTCATGGTCCAGACTTCACTGCCAACTAAGTAAAGCTATGAATCACAACTTAAAAATACCTTTTCCTAGGTAGAAAATTTCTCTGGCTTTTCAAATTCTCTGTACATCAAGCCCAAAGACAGAATTTATTTGAAAAAAAACAAAACAAAACTATTAAATTAAAGAATCAGGCAGAGGGGGAAAATATATATTTATATAGATAAATGCCATTAACTTAGCAAACCAAGATCAAAAGCCTCTCCAATGCTATACCATTCATCATGGAGTCAAATAAAGGTCAAGGGCAGGCACAATGAAGATGAATGGCAAGTTGGATTGTGACATGTTTCCCTTTCTTTCTCTCCTTTGTCGTTCGTTGCTAAACTACAGCAATGTTGGTAAACCTTTTAGAGACCAAGCACCCGACTACTCCTCAGAATCCACTTATTTATCACAAAGTGCCAGCACTGCACTGAATAGCTAAACCTAAATACTAAGGTTTTAGTTTAGAAAACATGACTCATACATTAAAAGCAAAACACAAATACAATAGTAGAGCTTTTAGCAACACAAACAGCTCCTTGCAGCGCACATACCATCGGTTCCCCACCATTGCACTATAGCTTTGAAACATCTTAGCACAATCTTGAGTGGAAATGTTTTATATATTCTCCTGTTTACCCCAGATTTGCCAGTACCAAGTTAATGATAGCCACCAAAAAGCATTGCCTTCATTCTAAACGTTAGGCTGTTAGGGGCTTTGCCATCTGTCCAGTGCCTTTGTAGAAAACTACTCTTTGAGTAATATCACAAGCACATCAGCACATTGAATTTATCTCATAAAATACATGCAATTTCAGTAGCGTAAAATATGTATTATAGCCAGGCATGCTCACACATCCCTACTATTCCCTCTGTTTGGGAGTGAAAGACAGGAAGTTAGGAGTTCAAAGTCAGCCTGAGATATCTAGTAAGGTAAGACCTTGTCTCAGAAAACAAACAAAATTGTCTTGGTTGAATGTAAATGACTTCAAATACAAATGTAAAGATGCAGGGCTGTGCAGTGGCATTATACGTCATGGCTGTTTGTCCAGCCGCACTGTTATCTGCCCATTGCCTTGCAGACAAGAGGCAGCAAGCATCCAAAGTTGTTTTCAAGGGAAGCAGAAAAGATAAAGTTTGTCTTCTAAAATTATCATTAGCTTTGGATCAGTACAACAAATACCTGAGATAATCAATGTAGAAAAACAAAAAGTTTGTTTTGACTCACAGTTTGAGAGTTTAGTCCTGTGTCCCCTGACAGTTATTTAGGGCATTTGACAAAATTGGCAGGGGCCTACAGCAAGTAAAACCCACTCTATGGCCTAGAAGGAAAGAGAGTGAGGAGGGCTGGGGTCCCATTCTCCCCTTCAAGGACACTCCTCCATGACCTCAAGACTCCCACTACACCCATCTCTACTGTGTCTTATGTCTCCCAAAAGTGTCACCCTGGGAACCAGATCTTTAACACGTGGGCCTTTGAGAGACATTCAGGATCCAAGCGATACCAAATCTCATTTGTGTTAATCTGCTCCTAGGAATTAGAAAAAGATCAGTTTTCCTTGGGGTTAGGCCTACTTCTGCCTCCTGAGAAGAGGCCAAGTATTCCTCTTTCTCAAACCTGCACCTTCCCTTCACCCACTTTGTAGTAATTCTCCTCAGCAATTGGTTTCTTGGGGTGCAGGTTGCACTGACCTAGCCTCTGGTCTTCAAGACAGTCAGCTAAGGAGACTTATTAGTGTTTCCTGTGTCTCATCTCCAGCATTGTCCATATCTCTTCAGCACCGTTGCCCTACACCAGGTCTCTCCTGACAACAGCATTGATCGCCTAACTGATATTCTGTCTTTTCTAAGACAAGTCTGCACACCCTCCAACTCATCCACTTTGAGATGGTTTTCTAAAGTGGGAGGCCCAACTCTGTCCCTTGGAAGCTCTCTCTGTGAATATGTCCTGCCTGGGCACGTGTACAGCATACCAGTGCACAGTCCTGCCTGCCTGTCCTTCCTAGAACTTCTGGGGTGGGATGGTTGGCTGCTGTTTAATCCACCAAAAATCCAGTTATCTATCCCTGTTAGTTACACCAACAGGGGCCCCCATTGCCTCTGCTTTTGTAACAGAAGTCTAAATCTAATAGAATAAGGGGATGGTATCAGAACATTTTGCTTTTGCAAAACTTTTTTTTTTTAATTGGCACAGGGTCTCACTACACAGCTTGGATTTCTAGTGATCCTCCTGTTTTCAGCCTCCCTAGTGCTGCAATTACAGGCATGTACACTATGCCTGGTCTCAGTGCCCAGCTCAGCGTGCCCAGGGGGGTGTCACCATGGCATATGATGCCTGGAATCAAACCCCTGTCCTTGCGCTTGCCTAAGCAAGTGCTTAGTCAACTAAGCTATCTCACTGGCCCCAACTTGAAGAGTTTTGAACATATGATGTAGATTTTCCTTTTTCAAAGTTTACTCTATCTTTGGGGGCAGAGCTAGTCATGTTCTGCTATTTGTGATGTTATCTCCTTACAATCAGGCTGGTGGGTAGGGGGTCTGCTGGATCCAGGGGGAAAACTACCATTTTCGTCAAGATTAAACTGGGTTCTACCATCACAAGATTTCAAAAATATGTGTTCCAAATTGTTTTATCTGGAGTTTTATGGAGGAGCTGCCCTTGAACTTTTCAGCCACAGTGAGGACATTCCATTAGAATTTTCTTTCCCATGACATCATATCCTATCTTATCTTTTTTTCTTGAAAAAAAAAAAAAAAAAAAAAGCATAGAAATCTTCCAGAAGCAGCATGTTCTTGTCTTGTCTTGCTGCCCATTTGCCATATGTGGCCAGGTTCACTGGGTAATTGGATGGATAAGGTGGCATGGAGTAACCATTCTCCATGAAGAGTGTCCTTTTTGTGATAGGGCTGCAATCAGAGTGCCTTAGATCTGCTTGATTGCTGCTTCTCAGGCTGGTCCTCACAGAGGGGACTAACCCTTCAAAGGTCTGTGAACTAGAGTCCCTGCTGCCAATGAAAGCCACCTGGGAGGGGATGCAATGTAGAAGAGTATGAACCAGGCAGAAATGTGAGGTCGGAGGCCCCAGTACACACACCGTAGTTTTAGATTCTTGCAGAAATCCTTCCTACCAAGAAAATAATATGCTCCTTTCAGACTAGGGTTCACAGTGATAGCAAAACTGTGGTCTGTTGAAAAGAAGACATCATCATGACCCACCAGATGCTATGTGACTGTCCTGTGATAGGATTGGCTGTATACCATTCCCCTACTGTCCCGTCCCATCCTCTTCCTTATGCCTGTGTTGTAGATACTGAATGCAGCAGGGTGACAAGAATATATTCAGGGACCTAAGTTTGCTGTCCTCTCTGGTTGTGCTTCAAGGTGGCTTCTCACCACCCTAGTAGTGGCCATTGAACCAAGGGACTCTGGCCAGGCCCCTGCCTCACTTGGTTACCCTGTGCTCACCCCTACCCCTAGTTAGTCATTTCTCTGCCTCCATGGGAGGGCACTCAGCACAAGTTCATTTTGTGTCTTTCTCTTTGATCTCTGAGTGCTTCCAGTATTCGGCTGCCCTCTCCTACCCTGGTTCTTCCAGCCCTTCATAAGAATGTCTTTGGATCAGGGTGCCCTGCCCAGCCTCTTATGTGCCGTGTTGTGCTCCCATCTGCCTTAATCATCCAGAACACATTCTCTGCTCCCTCTCATTGTAACTCACTGCCTCCTGAAGCTACTCTGGCAGCCTGCTCATTTTCACCTGTCCCTGTCCTGCCTCCACCCCAATCACAGAGTAGCGCATTTATAATTAACCTGAGGATCTTAAGGAATCTGCATTTGTGGGAAGAGAGAGGGAAAATTCTACTTGTAAAGCTTTCAGAATGTGGTACTTTAGCCACACACCAGAAATAGGGAGGTGCCCACATCATTAAACCCCTTTTGTCGCATGCCCAGACATTAAGGAACGTCACCTGGATTGCACGACAGTGCTGCCTTCTAGAAGAGTAACTGAGAATCTCACTTCACTCTGGATTTTGCTTCATACACAAAAAACACACTTTAAATTCTCTCCTGGCATCTCTTTGAAGAATTCTATTTGTTCTACCTTTGGAAAATACAGAAACAACAGCTGAGAATTGTAGCCAATGACCATACAGGGCCATCTACCATTAATAAAAATGGAGTGGAAAAAAGCTGCACAGGAAAATAATATTTGCAATCCTGGAGCTATTTTATGCCATCTTTGTGAGGCTCAGTAAATTGCTCCACAACTTGCAAAAATTCCCATTTAGCTGTAACAATATTAGAACATGAGTAATCTTTGGGTCATCAGTGTTTCTGAATTCTCGTTTGAATAATCTATTCCTACTGCCCGAGCTGGTAACCTTAAGCAAATAATTGAATAACACAGTGGATACGGGCAGCTTCTGCCACTTGCTGGAAAAGTAATATATTTTGGTCTGTGATATGAATGTGCATAAGTTTGGTGGTGATTTCATCTTGTTTATTTTCCAATTCATTTGGGGTTTTTATTTGTTTTATTTATTTGTGCTTTCCATTTGAAAATAATACTTGATTTTATTGCTTTGGGTGCTTAAGAAGGAAATATGGCACAAGAATTAGGCTTTCATTTATTGAGTTCAGACCCAAATGTGGTCCAAGAGATCACAGAACCCTTGACTCCAGGAGTTCTCATTATACTGAATTCTGTTTTTAGAAGCCTTCCAGCAAAAGATACCAGGCTTTCATAATTTCCTTTATGCAAATTAAGCAAGACTCAGTAATGAAGCCCCGAAGTTGCTCCTGCACCTGCCTCGAGTGTGGCTGCAATGTCACAGCGAGGCAGCAGACGGTCACCCACGTAACCTATTCAGTGTGTGTGGCTGCCGAGTGTCCAGGATCCTGAGAATTTTACAGAAGCTTTAATGTTAAGAAGCTGGCTCCTTGGTTGACAAACGAGGATGTGGAGGTTTTAGATATGAGATGGAGTGCCAGAGATTAATTAAGTGTGTAATTAAGTTTACAGAGTGGTTAAGAAAAAGAGAGCAGCACACATTTTTAAAAAATATGTCCAAGCACAGGGATTAAAGTTGGACTGATAGATTGGAGGATCAATAACTTAAGGGATGTCAGCCCGAGAGCCCAAAACCTAGGGTTTTGAAGGGCTGGGCCTTTGTTCCTGAACCTTCTTTTTGGCCATATTGTCCACCTAGGTGCCATCTGGCATCTTTTGTTCCTTTTCTCCTCCTATAGATAGTATAGAAAAGAGCATAGTTATGGGGTTCCATCAGATTGCCCAGTTTTGCTGAGGTTGGGTAAGCAAAGAGGTTCTGATTCTTGGTATCATGTGAAACAGTAGTGATCACTCTAACACCATGTTCCTACCTTTAGAATCTTCAGTGCACTTTATCTTAAAGACAAGTAGAAAACAGAGCTCTTTTGGCAAAAAAGCAACATTTTATTAATGTTTATATTTAAAGGGTTGAGAAACCGTTTGCTATTATGTTAAAAATGCCACATGCAGTATTCCTGATATACCCAGCTCATGATGACCTCTGAACCCTGTGCTCTTTGCTGAACTGTTTTAGCCATGCTTCCTACCATGCTACAATGCAACCCTAGATCTCATTCTTGTTTTTTGTTGTTTCTCTTTGTTTGTTTGATTTGCTATGTTTTATTTTGTTTTGTTTTGTTTTTTTCCTGAGACAAGGTCTGACTGTACAGTTCAGACTGGCCTGAACTCATTATACAGTGGACCCTTGACTTACAAACTCAGTTTATCACAAGGGCTGGTTATAACTCAAGTTGCCTGTAATTCAAGACTGCTTTTCACATGAATAATAGAAATACCTACAATACATTCAGAATCTCCCAGCACACCCTTTAATCTTCTCATGATTAAAAAAAGAGTTGTATAGTGTTGTTAATGTACTAGAAACACCAAGAATTTTCCTAATGTATTCACCAAAATGTTATAAAATGTGCCTCCTAGTATACCAAAGTGTACTGACCATGCAAGCTGACATCTTTGGCTAGCAGAAAGGGAGGATGAAATGGAAGTTGGTTATTGTTTGGAAGGAGAGTCGCCTTCCACAAGAACATCAGGAGCCCGGCTCTCTGGTGTCTTTCCTGTCCTTGGGAATGTCTGTGGCATACCTCTGCCTCACTAGGTAGGTTTAGTTCTCAGCCTTTCAGGACTAAAAACTAGCCTAAGGTTATCTGTTCCTGCCTTTTTAAAAGCACTGTGCTGAAGTTTGATGTGACAGTGGTCATTAAACAAGTGAATTGGATTTATCTCTGTCTAGGTAGGTCTTCTCTACAAATGTTTGTTGGTATGTCCATTTTTTTAAGAATTTTCTTTATTTCAGAAGAACTTTGCTGCATTGATTGATGATAGTTCACTCTGTCCTCTAGACAGTTCCTCCAGTGCTCTTCTCTGTTGCTCAGCCAGAGGCTGCTGAAGCTCCTCTGTAGGTAGTGCCTTTGAGTGCTCCTCCACCGGTTCCCCAATGTCACTGCTGTCTACCTGCAAAGCTGTAGACTCTGCTAGTAACGGTGTCATCAACTACAAGGTCAACTGCAGGTTTGGGCTACTCTACGTAGCCTCCTTCTCTTTCCTATATAATTTTAGCCACATTTTCTTCCAGGAAGATCTTAATGCCCTTCCACAGATACTGCCAGGACTTTTCAGTTAACCACACACAGGAAAAGCTGTTCTATTGTTTCTTGCAAAACTCTTTTAAGTGTTAAATCTGCATCTGAGACCATCTGGAACAGTTCCCCAGTGTATGGCTTCTTAAAATTAGCTATAACCTGCTGATCTATAGGCTGCAATAAAGGACTTCATATTAGTCAGTAGGAACTCGACTGGGAACCATGGAATTCTTCAGCCAATAGGTAATATGTCTTCCAGATCTTGTGGGTGAACAGGAAGGAGCATTGTCCATAATGAGGAGAGCCTTCAGTGGTGAACTTTCATCCTGTACATATTTCTTAACAGTAGGAGCGAAAGCCTCTCCGATCAACTGAAGAAAAAGAGCCTTGTTAGCTAGGCTGTTATGTTAGATCTCCATGTGATTTTATGTTTTCTGAACACTCTAGGGGTCTCAGAGTGATAAGCCAAGGATGGCTTTACCACCACTCGCATTGGCATATATCAACAAGGTTAGCCTATCCTTCAAAGGCTTGTGGCCTGGCATTTTCTTTTCTTCTGGGTAATGTGTGTTCTCCTTGGTGTTTTCTTCCAGAAAGGGCCAGTTTCATAACAGTTGAGAATTGGATGAGAGCGAAAGCTATTTCTCTGGGTCATCCTTTCAAAGTGGTGTGTATAATTTTCCACAGCTCTTTCATCAGCATTGGCTGCTTCACCAAGCGTACATATGCTACAAACCCCAGTTCTTGCTGTAAAATTGTGAAACCTCCCCTTATTGGCATGACATGTTTCACCATTATCACTTATCTATCTACACTTACAGGATCTGCATTTATAGCCCTGGCTTTTTCCCAAATTACACACTCAGATAGGCTCTTTCTTACCATCTGCTTTTTTCTTTACCGTGCTAATATTTCACCTCATCTCATACTGTTGATCATGACTTACTAATTTAAGTAACATCTTCAGCAACACTAGCTTCCTTAGACATATCTCTGCTCTATAAGATCATTGAGATTGTGGATTTTGCCATGCTGTACATATTAGTGAGATCAGTCACATGAACACCCCTCTCACATGTCAACACAATTTCCTCCTTCTTTTTGATTGTGATTGCTTTCTTTACCTTCCCTTCTGTCCTTCTTTTCTAGCTTTTTTGGGGGATCACTTTGATAACAGTAGTTATAGCAGTTACATGGAGCAGTAACAAAAATCACATCTGAGTGCATACTGACATTCATGTCCACCTATACATGCTTTTCTAGTCATTTTTGGTTTTGGCATTTTGCAGGGGGGATTGTTTCCTTGTTTTGTGTTGGTTTGATTTAGTATTTTTTTTGGTACACTTGCCAGGAAGGCACTGTACCGCTGAGTCATATCCCTAGCCCTATAGATGCTTTTCTGGAATTGAGAGTCTGTTTCCAAAAGCTTCCATGGCTGACATTCGGGTCTTAACTCAAGACTTTGTTTGTAAGTTAAACCTCGAAGTCCGGTTGTAACCGTAGTTCTCCATGTGAGGCCAGTTGTAACTCAAGGCTGCAGTTGTAACTGCAGCACAGGCTAGCCTTGGACTCACGGCAGAGCTTCTGTGTGCTGAGATCACAGGTGTGTGCCGAAACACTTAGCCCCGGGCCTTTTTTGCAGTATTTCCATATTCTTAGAGAACCTCTGGTATCAGATACTCTGGAGTACTCTGCTCAATATTTTAAGTTGTACATCTTGTGAACATTTTTGTAGAAACTGGTGCTTTAGAAAAGAAAGAAAATACAATGATTTTGCTCATTCTATGAGGGAGACTCTGCCACCTTTTGAGGAGCACAGTAAACTCTTGCTAATTTTATCCTTGCCACACGGGACTCTGCTGCGAACCACCAGACAGCACACACTTACAAGTAAAGTAACAAACATGGCTCGTATAAAATCGACTTTGCTCCCAGAAAGTGAGCTCCCTCCAATTTATTTGGGCAGGATTATTTAATTCTAATTATGATAATAGTTCGAGCCAATCAATTCTAGTATGTTCTGTAAAAATTAACAAAGACCCTGGAATTAGGCTGGCTGCTGATCTCTGGTATTGAATCATTGCTAATAAACAGAACGAAGTTACCAGCTATTTATGTACATTACTTAATATAGATAGAGGTTAGTACAATTAGAATCAGCTGTGTTCTGATGTACTTCATCATTCATCCACTCTTTTTAGAAAATATGAAGTTCATCAGTCAAAATTTGATAAGCAGCGTACTTAAGGGGCTGGCGCTTCCTCGTTGCCTGTATTTGTGACAGCTAGACTTTTGGGAGTAGAATGACATGCTACTTCTCACAAAGCAGGCTCCATGTTCAGACCTTCTGAGTGACGAGTGACAAGTGTTTTTGAATGGCTTCGAGTGCCTTGCTCATATTAGAAAAAGGCACGTTTGTCGTAGTCTCTACCCTTTCCCAGTTGAAGTACTTACTAAACAATGTAGAATGGAGCCATAATGTTTCGTTAAATTCAGTCTCACTTTATATTTCCATTCTGTATTCTGAGACATAAGTATTTATCCTTTAGTCTCTGATATCCAGATCATGATGCCACCAGGAGGATAGAGTGCCCTTGAAATGCCATCTTTGGCACTTGTGTCAGGCTACAAATAGGAAGACCTCTTAACAGAACGTTTTTCTGTAAAAAGCAGAGTGATAATGGGTTAGTATCAGAAGAGTGCTGTTTTTATAGGAAAAGTCATTATTGTAAGGCCTCATATTATAAAGGAAACACATGGATCGGTTTGTTTGTTTTCATGAAAGCTTCTCTATGTTTGTACAACCCCGGAGCTTCTTAGGCCAAACAGGATTTAAAAAAAAAAAAAAAAAAAAGGTGTTTGCTTTTTATACCTCATTTTTATACTTTTTTGCTAGATGGTTAAGATCAAGATAAGGCAAGACGTTTATAAAAAGAAATGTAACTTTTGTATCTGACAAGGGCAGTCAAAGCAACGAGGTATAAAAAGTAAGCCCATATTAATAGGCTGAGCTGTAAAAGGCTCAAGTCGACAACTTCTGACGTTGCTGGGCCTGCAGATAACCCACTACTATTATGGACTACTGCACTATATTGGATTATATGGCAGAATTCACACTTGCAATATTTAAATGGCAATGGAATACCCATCTCTGACAAAACTAAGCAAAAAACGAGGATAGAAATGAAGGACCATTTTGTATTTGTATATACAAAATAGTTAGGATACATATACAGCTACCTTCTCTAAATTCAGTGAGAAGAAAGATTTGTACTAATAGTGCTTGGACAGGATTTCATGTCTACATCTTGTACTATGAATAACTACTACGAAGACAACAATATGCAATGTATTAATTATTGAAACTGTCCTACTAATTGGTTTTGAAACTGTCTCATTGCTAATGATATATATATTGTATATACATGAAAAAAAGAGATGTTTGGTGGGGAGGAGACCATAAGATGATCAGGGAGTGAGGAAGACTTGCAATGGTCCAGGCTGCTCTGAGGTCACTGCTGTGTCCTTGCTGACAGCAACAGCCATTGTGCCTCTCCAGCCCCGCTCCAAGCTCTGCTTTCATCCACAGCAGGATAAATCACAGCGTTAGGTGGTGTGTTCTGATGGGAGACAGGAAGGCCTGCGCCAGCTGGAAGGCCTCTCTGCTCCTCGGAGGGTGACAGCCAGCTGTCACTGCAGCCACAGCCCCCTGAGTTTCCAGTTCAGAAACTGGAGCCCGAAGTATCTGTCACTTTCCGAAAGCTCTGTTTGCTGAGTCCCAGAGAGCAGATTGTGTTCCAGCAACCCACCGGCTACTGCTTTGCCAGCATTAAATGGCCCCCAGCTCCATCTAACTTATGACCCACTTGGTCTACTAATTTATGGGTATAGCACACACTCATTCTGATAGAGTAGCTACCTCGGGCATGGTTCTAGCTCCTGTGGATATAGCACAAACCAGAGGAGAAGAAGTGATTGTACGTGGCCTAAATTCTGGTGGGATCCTACTCTCTGCATGGAGACTTGGGAATGTTTGCCCAAGAAGCAAATGATTAAACATATTTCTTAAAGGACTCCTTGAGATCCTACCATATACATCATGGTGTACTATTTTGTGAATGCTGGACTTGGTTATCTGCCTCAATTCTTTCATATCTCACCTTCTTTCCACTAGAGTTTGAATAACTATACTGTTATAGAAATGAACACTCTTGTGCCTACAACACACCTGCAGTGTGATCCCAGGTCCCTCTGTGACTTCTGTGGTCATTTCATTAAGATCTTTGCTGTCAGGGAAAGGGATGGAGAAAGTTTGAATATTATACTAGTAGTTATTTCTAGCCCAATCTGCTCCTTGAACACGTTTTGGAGATTTGAACCACCACCTCCCCCAACCCAAGCCCTAAAATTCAGATTGTTTTTTAAGCTAGGGAATCTGGAGACTTTCTTTAGATTACATAAATAAATAATATTTTATTTACTTATTTGGTACAGGGTCACACTATGCAGTTTGAACTCATAGTGATCCTCCTATCTCAGCCTCCCCAGCTCTGGGATTACAGGCATGTGCCACGACACCCGGTTTTAGTGGACAGCACAATGCACCCAGATTCCGGGGGCCAGCCCAGCATGCGGTACTGGGGATTGAGCCCAGGTCCTTGCACGTGCCAGGCAGGCACATAGACTGCCAAGCTGTCTCTCTAGCCCCTTAAGACTCTCAATAGTTCTAAAAACCTTTACCCACACTGGTGCTCAGAAAATCCCATCAGAGCACTTTGCAAGTAGAGAACAAGCCTAGCGATGGACACTCATGAGGTGGCTGCTGGTCTACCTTTAGGGACTTTATACCCACTTGCTTTTTATATTTTCTCAACCTGAATTTGAAACTGCATGGGATCCATCACAGAATGGCAGTGAAGTGGCCCCCTGGATGTTTTCAGATTTCTGAGAATTCCTTGCTGGCAAGTGAATTGCCATCTGTTCCATCCCAGGAAACAACGTGCTCTTTCAAATGCTACTAGTTACTTCATCAAGTTTGTAGCAATTTTTCATGTTACTGCTGGATTGTTTCTCCCTACAGTTTCCTTGTCTGTCTTTCTCAAGCTCTTTTTTCCACTACTCGAATATGCATGTTCAGGCTCCATTTACCAGGAAAGGAAATGAAGGATCCCCTTGTGGCTAGGGATCATCAAAAAAACTCCAGGGGTCCAGGCATGGCATCTCTTAAATGAAATCAGGCTTCAAAGGCAGAGGGTAACTGTTTGATAATTATCCTGCTGATTTATATACTATTGATGCTCAAGTCATCAAGTGAAATATCCACCATGCTGATTATTTATGCTTCCTCTGTTTAATTATAGTTTGAAAATGAGATCATCACCAAGTTGGATCATGAAGTGGAAGGAGGCAGAGGAGATGAACAGTACAAAGTGTTATTTGATAAAATGTAAGTGTTGATTAGCAGTGGGATTTATGTTAGAATAAAGACAGGGAGACTGTAATTAGACTACAATGAACTTTGTAGCCCAGAAATAATTAAAATGTGTTAATAATGGAAAATATTTGAAATTGCACCTCCATCAAGTTTGTGTTTCTGAGTGTGATTAACAAGGTGTGCATAATTATTTTTCAGCCTCTTGGAGCACTGCAGGAAGCATAAATACCTCGCCAAAACCGGGGAGACTTTTGTGAAACTTGTCGTGCGCCTGATGGAGAGGCTCTTGGACTACCGAACCATCATGCATGACGAGAACAAAGAGAATCGCATGAGTTGTACCGTCAATGTGCTGGTGAGTGAAAAATTAATTAAATCTTCAAGCTTCATAGCATGCCAGAAGCTAAGCCAAGGCCTTCTGCAGTCCTCAGGCCCATTGGCCATGGAGTTTTCATTGGCAGAGCTCAGTTTCCTCTGTGATTTCCTCCTCTGCTGCAGGGAAAAAATGCTCAAGAAGTATTTGCAGGTACACTCTGAGCTACTCAGCCTATGAAATCGGCTCCCCTCTGGATGCTTCGTGTAGTCCTCGATGGTTTGAAATGAAGAGCCAGCTCATCAAGTAATGAAGAGTCAGCCATCAGAGACTAGCGTCTTGTGATTTACAAGTCTTAAGTCTCCTCTTAGGAAACATAAACCATGTCCTGTCATGAATGGTAGCCTCCAAAAGATGCATGCACATCTAAACCCTCAGAACCTGTAACTATAACTATATGGAAAACAGAGTCCCTGCAGATGTTACTGGAATCTTGAGATACCACCCTTGATTACTAGTGAATGGGAGGCAAGTGTTCTCATGAGAGACCAAAGAAAAGACTCAGACATAAAGAAGAAGCCATGTAAAGACAGAAGTAAAGATTGGAGGCAGGCAGACATAATCCACACTATATCTGGGACCACCGCAAGCTGCAAGAGGCAAGGAATTACTCTCCCCTAGAGCAATCACAGGCAATGTGGCTCTCAGGGCAACTTGATTTTGACTTTCATTTTCCAGAACCATGAGAAAATGCATATCTGTTGTTTCAAGCCACCCAGTTTGTGGTCTTTGTTGTAACAGCTCCAGGAAGCCGGGCAGGGCAGCGTAGATGGCAGATGGCTGGGTGAACTCGACCACTACCATCTGTTGAGCCTCACGTGTTCCTGCTGCTGCTATGCTGTGGCTGCGTCTGTGGGCAAGCCCTGCCTGATGCAGTTCCTTCCTGAGGCAAATCTGGGAAACGCCAGCAGATCAGTGAGGTTTAAGGAAGCTTGAGGACACACAGTCTCGAGTCCAGGAAGTGGCTAGCGAACTTCATGGCCCTCAGCACCCAGGTGGCTCCCACACTTAGCTTCTGCACCTTCAGTTTCTGTCATTGTTCCCCTTCTCATAAAGAGCTAGAAGAGCTGACTCCTTGCTTTGGTAGTGCTTTCCTCAACTCCCCTCACCTATTCCCAGACATGAATACAAGAAGACTCTTCTACCTTATGTCCCTTCACTAACTTCCCAGCTACTGGCCTCTGGACTTCAGAGACGCCACTTGCACAGTGAGTAGACTGGGCCCGTACTTCCATGTTCATCACTTGTGTGTACTTACGGGTTCTTCAAGGTCGCTAAAATAGGCTTTCATGTCATGAGGAGTATGACACATTGTTCACTCTTCAGAAAATATTTGGAATAAAAAGATAAAAAGTAGTAATTTTACTTTCAACTTGCCTTAGTATCAGCACTGACGCTGTACCTTGCCATGAGGAAGTTCATAGCTAAGAGTTCATGGAAGGTCTTAGCCTCTTCATCCTTTGGCTGTATAACCTGTGTCAGTTCATGATAAACATTTCGGTAGCAGGTTTTCTTTTCCTGAAGAATTTAAATACAGGGGACTTCTGGGGTTTGCTTCAGCATACAGAAAGATTCTGAATTGTCATCCCCATTCTTACAAGTAAAATGCTGAGCATGCTGAAAATAAAGAGCTCTTCTCAGATTCTTCCTCTTAGGTAAACAGCTTTCCCCAAAAATCAGAGCAACAGGATGATGGAAAGAATCGTAACTTAGCAGAAGCTCAGGAGAACAAAAACTAGCCCTGGAGCCAAAACTAGCTGCCTTTTACCCAATATGCCATATCCACTTTCAATACAAAATTATAAGCCATACTAAAGACAACATAGTTTGAAGAGATAGAGTAGCCAGTAGAACCAGAACCAGATAGGAAGAAGTTCTGACTAATGCACTGTGGGCTCTACTGAAAGAAAAAAAAAAAGAGGGGAACAGTATACAAGAATAAACTGATAATACATAGAATAACCAAAGAATCAAAAAGAAATAGTAGAAAAGGAATAAAGGATAAATGAGGAAGGTGAAAATAAATAGCAAGATGGTTCTTTCCAGGCAAGCACTCATTCTACTGAACCATCTCTCCAGCCCAGCAAGATGATTCTTTTGGGTTTTGTTTTGTGGTAGTGTGGACTGAACTCAGGTCATTGGCTGAGCTAAAAATAAAAGAAATCTGAACTATGTTAATGTAATAAATAGAGCTTCTTAAATAGAATCATCAGCCAAATGGACATAATCAAGGCAAGAATCACCGAGCTTGAAATCTAAATATGCTTGCATGATTATCACTAGGGTCTTGAGCAACTGCAGAAGCTCCTGGCTTCTGGCGTCTATACCTACAGTCTGTCCCACTGCTGCTCTCTTGATATTGTGTGAGTAACATGGAAGCCTCTCTTCGCAGGTAAGCTGGTCTTGGCCTTGGGCCCAGGAAACACCTGGCTATAGCTTCAGTGTGTTCTTGCACTCTTGTGTCTGTCAAAAATAATTGACTAGCAGTTGACATGAAACGGAAGCCAATATTTTTCTGTGGGAGAAAAATGATAACCTTTACCAAATAATTCTCTACTACAGACATAGTTTTATAGTATTCCCTCTGGTTCTAATGGGAATCTAATGGGCCAGTTAGTGTGAATTGTTAATAAATTGAATAAGTTTCCAACACTCATAATTAAGACTTCTATTTTGTTTTAAGCAAAATCTCTTCTGCACACCAGGATATGCAACCTGGTGGGGAAATGGCAGTATGCCATTCTTATCAGCAAGATCCAGGGTTAGAAAACAAGCTCCTAGCATGACACCTCCAGTCACGATTTCTGAAGTTGACACATGTTCTTCCTTTATGGACAGCCTGCCTCAGTGCCCACCTGCTGTTCTTGTGGCCAGCATCTGTTTAATTTTAACTAAGAAGCCACCCAGGATTCTTTAGATTATTTCATGTTATTAACTTCTCTCAACTTGAAACATCCCAAATCATTTCACAAGATGTTAAATATTCTATCTTTAACCATCCCTGAGGGATGATAGAATGGGTTTCCACCTGCGACAGAGCTCACACATAAAAAATAAACCTATGGGATGAAGAAAAACAAGAAACTAGGATATGATAGATGGGTATGCTTTACTGATAGTTATACTGTCTAAATTCTCACTGCCAAGTTCACAGTCCATTATTACCTCTCTTCTTATACTTGTGCTTTGGAAACAAGTCAGATTTCATGAATGAATGTGTATATCTATCTATGAATGAATATAGATACATAAATGTGTATTTGAAGTATAATCACTGAGTAGAAATCCCACAGATCTTGAAGTTAAAAATAAATTAAAATGGAAAGATCATGCTTAATGGATATAGGAATACAACTAGACTGGAAGAATAACTTGTAATATTCTATAGCATTATAGGTTAATTACAGTTGACAGTAATTAATTGACTATTTCAAAATAGCTGGGAGCATTGGAACTTCTGGGAAAATGGCAGAGTGACGAGCAAAAACTAAGGCTGTCTGAGATTTGGAATCCAGGCACTGCAAAATAACAACTTGGGAAAGAAAAAAATAGAACTAGATCCTGAGAAACCAGGAAGGAGCTGACAGGAAAATTAAGCCTACAGAGAAATTGAAAAGACACCACAATATCAAAAGGGAAGGGGTACTCTGCGCTTTCTCCCTGCCTCCTAGAGAAGGGACAATAAATTTACAGGGACAAAGTGAAATCTGGAGACTCTTGGGGACTTCAGGGAACAATGCAGTGGTTTGTGGACGAGCACGTACTCTGCACTGCAGGAGAATACAGGATTTGGCTCCCACTGAGCTCATAGTGTCTGGTGAGTGACATCCATCTGAGGCTCCTCATGTCCACTGGAGAAGTGCGTGGTTAGATGTCATTCTGGAGAAGAGTTGAGTGTTTTAACTCAGAGCAGCCACAGGACACTTCAGTCTAGGACTCCCAGGTTACATTCTTTTACCCAGTCACAGTTGCACAGTGACCGGGTAAGAGACAGCCAGCCGTGGTCAAGGTGCTGAAGTCAGGCAGAAAAGTGGTCCCTTGAGAAGTGTAAGCTAGAGGAGGTGGCCCCACCCATGTGGCCAGGGGCCAGTCTCCGCTTGAATTGTCCTGGATTTCAGAGTCCCAGCGTTGGCATCCCTCCATCCAACCGCCTGCTGATACCCGGGTCCAGCATGGGTCTGGGCTCTCACCACTTTCTTTTGTTTTTGTTTCTTTTTTCTTCTTTCTTTTCCTCCTTCACCGGTTTATGGACGCTAGGGGATTTTTCCTTGCTTCTTATCTTGTTTTTTTTCCATTTACTTTTTTCTTTCCCTTCTTAATTTTTGACACTTTATTTTTCTCACTTATTCTTACTCCCTATATAATTTCTTTTTTCTCTCTTTGCTTTAATCTCAATTTCTTACCAGTTTTTTCTCTTACCTTTATGTAATTCTATTGGAGAAACAAAAGCTGTTCCCCAATAGGATGCTTTTTACCACTTAAGGTTTCAACTTTTTCTTATATTCCCCCATTCACAGACTTTAGTCATATAACAATGAAGTATTGTTAAACTTTTGATAGTTAATACTGTAAAATTACTGTTAAATTCTTTGTGTTCCATTGGTAGTGATATGCCCGTTGCGTTTAGTACATATGTTTACATACCGTATTGTAGATTTCTTCTCTACAGTTAAGGGTGGTACATAATTAGTTCTTATGCTATGTAAATATCCAATTTTCTATACTGGCTATAAAGTCTTTAGATTGTAAGCATCCACAAACTTCAACACAAGACAAACAAAAGATAGAAACAGAAGAAGACAAGTCACAAAATGCCTCATAAAATTCCCAACTCAGCCAAAGCCAGTAAAGAGGGGCACCAAGGGGCAAAATAATATGAGACACACCCGTATTACTCAAAAGGATAACAGACAACATTAGAAAATAGAACAAATAGATACTCATCAAATCACAGAAATTGTAACTAAACATAATGACAGTAATCACGAAAGTGATTACTAATACAAAGCTAGGTCACCTAAACACCATAATGCAAAACGTGAATGACCAACTTAACAAAGGAAGTCTGTGAGAGGGCTTCATCGGAAATCCAGGATATTAAAACTTATACTCAAAGTATGGGCCGCAGAAACAACCAATGTGAGAACCGCATTTCGGAACTAGACGATAAGGATACCTTCAAAGATACCTTCCAGCCAACAAGAGAACATGAGAATGGATCCAACAGCTGCTAAATGACACAGAGAAAACTAACTTAAAAGCAGCTGAAATAAGTGAAAATCAGAAGACAAGGCAAATGGCATGAAAAACTTGTACACAGAAGTAATGGTAGATTTCCCAAGTATAAGGAAAAAAGTAAACATATGAATAAATGAAGCATATAGATTTCCTAACTACTATACCCAGAAGAGGACTTCTCTATGCCATATTACACACAAAGTTTTAGAAGTCTATTAAAGGGATAGATTCTTAAAAACTATAAGAAAAGACATAGAGTTCCATATCAAGACATATCTATGATAATCATCACTGATTTTCCTGTACCAATTTAAAGGCCAAGAGGGCCTGAAAGGTAATAGTTGCCAACCCCAATTTATGTATCCAGAAAAGCTTTCCTTCAAAATCAGTGGAAAAATCAGGTATTTCCATGACATGAAACACATTGAGAAATTCATAACCTCTAAGCCACACAACAAAAAGTTCATAAGGCTCTCCTAGAAAGAGACAATGAAGCCAACATTGCCAAATAAGTCCAAACGAAAAATACACCTAGTGGGCTGAGTAACTAAGAAAGAGGAAAAGGAAAATAAGCAATAGGACAATACAGTGATGCACTGACAGGGGTGAGTTAGTACCACTCAGTATTGCTTCTTGATGTGAATGGTCCCAGTTTCCCAGAAGACAGATTGGCAGAACGCACCACAAAACAAAAGCCAGCAATATGCAGTATATAGTAAACATTTAATTCAAAAAGAAACTCATAGGTTAAAAAATCAAAAGATGACAAACAATATCCAATGCAAGAGGAGCTCATAAAAAGGCAGGAGTAACTCCTATCTCCAATACTAGTGCACTCAACTTCATAAAACAAGTATGACATGAAATATCAAGTTGACATGAAATATCTAGTAAATATCAATACAGTTATAATGCAGGATGTCCATTCCACACTCTCACAAATGGACAGATTACTCAGACCAAAAAATTTTTTTAAATCAACAAGAAAATATGATTTTAACAAATCCTTCAAACTAAGTGATAATAACAGAAATATCCAAAGTGTTCTATCTAGCAACAACAGAACACACATTCTTCTGAGCAGCATATGGGACTTCCTGCAAAATAGGCCATATACTAGCCCATAAAGCATGCTTAAGTATAGTAAAAGCAAAAGAATCTATATTATCCTAGACATATTATCAGACCATAGTGCAATGAAACTAAAATCCAGTGGCAAATGAAACCACATAAACCAGTAAACACAAGTGAACTAATACCCTTTTGAATAATCAGTGTATCACAGATGAAATTTGAAAAATTAAGACAGTTCCTCCAATGCTGGTACAACATAACAGAACCCATGGGGTACCACAAAAGCTACCCTAAGAGGGAAGTTTATAGTGTTAAATTCCCATATCAAAGAAATCAGAACAAGTTTGAAGAAATGATCTAATGGCACACATCAGAGCAGTTAAAAAGCAAGAACAATTCACAAAATACAGGGAAAGAATTACAATGGTTAGACCATAAAGTAATGAAACGGAGACCAAAAAACAATACATCATCAGATCAATGAATTGAGAAGTTGGTGCTCTAAAAGGATAAATAATATAGACAAAACCTTAAGTAGCCTCACCAAAATAAGAAAAGACCAAAATCTATGTAATTAGAAATAAAAAAAAAAAAATCACAAAGACAAAATTACCAATCTTGTATGCTTACCTATGTTATAGCAGCATAATTATAATAGCTAAATGTTGTAAGTGTTCTATGTGTCCATTAATAAATGAACAGATAAAGAAAATGTATTTATACACAGTGGAGTCCTATTCTGCCATGAAGAAGGATAAACTTGAGTCATTTGTCAGGAATTAGATATGCCTTGAGATGACAGAATGTTAAGTGGCCTCACCGTGTGGCTGGTGGAAGTTAGACACACAGGCTTGAATATCACGTGGTTTCTCATGGATGGGCAGCCCCATATATAAATGAAAGACAAAATAAGAGTAGAAAAATAAAAAGGTAATTACCTGTTATTGAACATGGTCAACATCTAAAAGTATGCCTTTATTTAGCATAATGACCTTTTGCGTTTTTTGTGTTCTTTTGGCTTGTTATTTGGGCTCGTAATAAAGACTTACAAAGTAAATACATGAATCTGATGCTGCCAACAAAAGAAAAATAGCTAGTAAAGAATATTTTGAAGATTCCCAGCACAAAGACATGAAAAATGTCTAAAGTAATTTGTGTGTCTATATGATCTAAATCATACACTTACATGTGACATATATAATGGATATTATATATAAATATATAGTCATACTATACCCCATAAATATGTACACAATCACTGTGTGTGTGTCTTCCTAAAAGAGTTGAAAACATAAATACCAGTGGTGTGTGCTTACCTATGTTTATAGCAGCGTAATTACAATAACTAAGTGTGTGTGTGTGTGTGCGTGCGTGTGTGTGTGTGTAACTAAGTAAGCAAATGCAATAAAAGAATGTATCTATCCCCCTTAAATCCATTGCCAAATTGCCTGTATAACAATGTTGTGATTATTTTAAGGACAGTTTGTATGGAATATGCTAAGTCATTTGGGGTCATTAGTTTCCCAACCTTACCCATCTCTTACAAAGGCAAGAGTGATAATGAAAATATCAGAGACACAAGCAGTCACTTGGCCTAGCGCTTAGTCCCTGTATGTCCCCATAAACATGTCACCATAGTTCCCACCTGACAGAATATGCAATTGTGATGCTGTAACTAGCATTTCCTGTCACCTCCTAATCAGGAAGTCTTTATTGATCAACAACCTGGTTGTTTGTCCCTAATTTGTCCTCTTCAACCATCCACACATGTATGACTGAGACTGGTAGAGCCATCGTTATTTCCTGTGGTCAGTTTCTCCACCCACGGCCCCTTTACAGGAATAATCCATGCACGTTGAGAACCAGGACTCTAAAGCTCTTAGAATCTGTTTGAGTCAAAAATCAAAATACAGTGCAAATATCTAAGCTCTGAAAAATCAGTGTTGTGTAGTTGGTTAGAGTTGAAGCCTAGTCCCAACAGGGTTCCTCGGAGCCAGTTCTGGAGCTGCTGGAGGCCAAGGGAGAGCACTACTGTAGGGCCCAGATAGGCATCACTGGGGCAACGTGCAGTTTGACGTAAGAAACACGGAAGTTTTATATAGAAATCAGGATTTGAGATGAGTGTGCTTTGATTCTTAGGGAAGGTTTTGAAATCCTAGGAAGAGAGCACACCTGAGCACAGTCAGAAAATAGAGAGGAATGAAGGTCGCATGATATTGGCCTTGTGAAATTGTAAAGGGAATGATCAAACCTTAGGAAAGGTTTAAAAATATGAGTCAGAAAGGCATAGTGCGATATAGTAGCTTATAAATACTGGAAAATTGGAGTTGAAAATAAAGGGCTTTTTCTGTGCTTTTCATGTGGTTCTCTTTGTTACGTTGCTCTGAGTTTTCAGTTGAAAATATCCTCATTACTCAGCTGCATCACAGAAACTAGAGCACGTTAAAATGTCAGAGCATAGTTTGAAACTCTGGATGTATCTCTCTAAACATATCTCTTCTTACAGTCTATACTTAGCCTTTCTTTGCAGAGAGATCAATCTTGTAAGAAAGACCCTTTTTGTTAATGAAATTAAAGGACCAATGGTGTCCTATTGGGTAACTGTCAACCTTTGTAATATTGATGATATTCTTTACTGCCCTCAGACATTAGAGTTATCACATCATTTTAGCTACTGAATTTCACACTGAAGGTGGCCTATCATGTTTCCATTTGTTGAGTCTTCTTAGGTGACTTTTCTACCTTTGCAGTGTTCCATGTATGATTAAAATTTTAAAATGTTCAGAGACATTCACGTGGAGAAATGTAATTTTGACAGAAATGTTTTATGCTCACCCAGAATACATGTTGCAGAAATAACCCATTGGATGTGTTTGTATCAGAGTACTTTGTAGAGGTGGTGCCCTGTCTTCTTACTTTGGCCCAGAACAATGGACTCTTTCAGATGATGTGTTGTGTTCTGTATGAGCAATTTAGTAGAGTAAAAATGGCCCCATGTAGCTATTGAACAGAGTGTAGATAAGTACTACTGAGAAAGTGAATTCTTAATTTTATCTAATGTTAATTAAATTTTCTTTGCCTTTAGATATATGTGGCTAGGAGCCGTGGTTCTGGACTGTGAAAGACTAGGATATCATGGTGCCTGGCTCTTGTTGATAAAGCTTCTTTGCTTATTCTCAAATTTGGGTTATTTGTTTATTTTAAATGAGATTATAGTTGTTGTTAAGAGATCATATCATTGGGCCAGGGAGATGGATGGCTCAGTAGAATAAGCGCTTCCCTGGCAAGGGCCTGAGTTCAATCTCTGGTTCTGCAAAAACAAAAATAAAAGCAAGTACCTTGTTGTAACTAAAGACTAGTTAATTTCAAGTGACAGAAATAGATTTTATCCAAGTGTCCAAAGTATAGGAATTAGAAAAGCAGAAGTATTAAACCATGAGATGGCTTAATTTATGTTAATTATGGTTCTGATTCAAACATTGGGGTCCATTTGTCTTGTGTTTGACAGAAGTTGAAAAACAGTGGATTTTTAATATAAAATATATATAATGCTTTCTGTGAAGCAAGCTTCTTAAAACAGTATGTGGTTTAATTTTTCAGAATTTCTACAAAGAAATTGAAAGAGAAGAAATGTATATTAGGTACGTATGCATTGTCTGCACACTCTGCATGTTTACAGTATGTGCCATTTGTTAAGTCCATGTTAAGAAATGTCTTATAACAATAGGGGTTTATTTTGTAGAAAACTGATGCCTCTAAGGTTGAGTTTGGTAGAGATCCCAGTTGTAGTCTCATTCCTAGTCAGCTGCTTTATACCAGTGAGGTATTAGTGGGTCGCTTGTAACTAACTCACAAGCACAAGTATAAATCATTAATTCACAGGACCATTGTACCTCTTGTCCAACTCATGTGGCCTTTCCAATAAAAGGTAGCACCACAACATTTAATGTTTCACAGTAAATCATGTGATCAAATGAGAAGTTCAGTTATGAGCAATGAGAAGTAGACAGATGTCTTACTTCCTTCCCACTGAGACACAAAACTCAGTATCTACAGTTGAAAGGTGGAAGGATTTGTTTTAGCTCACAATTTGCAGAGGGTTCAGTCCATTACCACCTGGTTCCAAGGCGGGGTGAGATTGTACTGGAGAAACAGTTCATGGCATGCCAAGCAGGAAGCAATAAGACCTCCTCCTCCTCCTTTCCCTTTTGATTCCATCCAGGATACAAGCCTATTGGTTTGTGCCACCCCACCCCTGCTCTTCAGTAAGTCCATCATCTGCACCCAGAAATATGCTATAAACCAATGAATAGATTAATCCATTTTTACACACGTGCTCCAGTAACACACATCCATTAGGCAGTCACTTCCTAAAAGCCTCACCAACTAGCACATGAGGCTTTGGGGTGGGGGCACTCTAGATATAAACCAATACCATGGTGTACTTTTTTCAGTCTGCTTACCTAGCACAGTATCTCCCCATGGTTTCTGTGTCTTGGTCCTATAAAAGAAGAAAATATGCTTTGCTTTGCCTACTAGATTTTGTCTTTCTCATGTATCTTTGTATGTAGAGTAAGCAGGTCTGGGAGTATAGCTCTGAGGTAGAGCACTCAATCTACCGAGCATTAGGCGCTGAGTTCAGTCCACAGTAGCACCAGAAAGGAAACAGTGCTTGCACAGTGTCAAGATTGCCACTTAAAAAAAAAAAAAAAAGAAAAAAGAAAAACCTGTAATATGTGTGACTTTATGGGCCGGTGAGATAGCTCAGTGGACTAAGCACTTGTTTAGGAAAGCACAGGGAAAGGGGTTTGATCTCCCGCACCACATGCCACACGTGCCCCACCCCCTGATATGCACAGCTGGACACTAAGACTGGGTGTGGTGGCTACCCCTCTAATCCCAGCACTAGGGAGGCTGAAAACAGGAGGATCACTACAAATCTGAGCTGTGTAGTGAGACCCTATACCAAATACATACAAAAAATAAAAAATGTATGGCTTTAGTGTTTAATGATGCACTTATTATATTTAGTGTCATTATATATTGATTTATTTTCCTTTCCTTTTAAAACAGTACTATTTGAATATGCTATAAACTTAGGAAAATAGTGTATTTCATCCTCAATATAGCTTCTTAATATTAAAATAAAAACTTTCATTTCTTCATGAAAGAGAAGTTCTTTTGATCATACTCTCTGGGTTTTGGAGCTTTTTTCCATGTGGATTTGGCCTTCTATGAATTTTTATGCAGTTAGATTTGATAGAAATGTAGGAAACTACTATCAAGATTGTGTAATCTCATTTGAGATGTTTGAAGAAAAATCTGGAAAAGATGAAAAGGAATAAAACACCTTGAAGTAAAATTCTACCTTTGTGTATCACCTTGATATTTATCCTGAAAGTAGAGGCCTGAAAATTAAATATATTTGTTATATAGACACCAATAAATATGTAACATACACACAAGTATATATTCTTGTTGGTTCTTTTAGTGCTTTCTGCGCTGAAAGTTTTCAAGGCATTATGAATTATGAACACTGTAAAAAGAAAGTATGGATATGAGTTACTGTTGAATATCAAATATAGTTTGCACAATCCTTAGCACAAATTATTTTGTCACATTTGAAGGATGTGCCTCTATTTCATTATTTCAGGTATCTGTACAAGCTCTGTGACCTGCACAAAGAGTGTGACAACTACACTGAAGCAGCTTACACTTTGCTTCTCCATGCAAAGCTTCTTAAGGTAATAAAAGTTATTGTGCCCTTTTATGGTTGTTATAAATTCTAAGGTTATTCAAAATTTTACTTTTCTATGATAAATTCCGACAAACCCATAACATAGCAGTGTATGGGTTTTGATTAAATGCTGTGACATAAACAAAATTGTTCGGAAAGCACTCTGACTGTAGATCGATCCTACCCAATACAGCGCGACTTAGAGAGCAGGTGTTTCACACTCCCAGTACTGGCCGTGAGGCAGCAGCAAGTTAGAGATCCCACAATTCCTTAGTCATGCCAACAAGATTCGGTAGTGGTGAAGAACAGCACCAATAAGAAAGACTGTCCCTGGTGGAGCAGCTGAGAAAGAGGGTGGGACCTCCTCCAAATTACCCTCACAGTGAGTGCAGGGACCAGATCGGGGCATGTCTGTTGAGCAGCAGTTCGTGTGGAGACTGCCTTTTAGTGATCTCTGCCTGAGTCCCTAGAGAGTGTTGCTCAAGAATACGGGCCTGGGATGACAACTGTTAACTCTCAGAGGTTCTTTTCTTACACAGATAGCCTTAGACATCTGTTTTTCTGTTTGCAGTGACATTTGCATGTTCTTTCCCCATGCCTAATTCCAACACAGTTAATAATACAGAATGAATACTTCATAAGTAATAGAATGCTGGGTAGATGGATCTGTGGGTGGTTAGATGAAAGAGTTGGGGTGATGGATGAATGGGTAGCTGGTTGGTAGCTTGGGAAATTGTTTGGTCTTATATTTTAGAATTTTAGCAAGCCATTAAGAGTATTTTCTTCATGCTGGCCTTGAAGAGGAAAACAGAAAATTCTGAAGAAGCTGAATAAGTACAGTTATGAGACTTAGACTTTAGGTGACTGACCTTGCACAGAGACTGCTTACTCAAGAAAGCTTGTTTCCAAATATAGGCCAGCATTGTAAACCCCCAAAGTGAAATGACAACTTACATTAATGCAGACACTGAGAAATGTGTGTGGGGTAGTAGGAGCTGAGGAGGGCAACGTTAGGGGGAACAATTCCAGTGAGATGCCTTCAGCCTTTGTCTTGGTCCTTGAAATCCACCATCGCTTCTGTGACACAAATATATGCAGGCTGCTCAGCAGCACTGGAGTGTGGAGGTTTGCCTCCGCCTGGAATCCAAAGGACCCAGGACAAATAAAATAAAGATCGAGCTCACTCTGAGACTCCATCAGTAGTCCTCGGAGACCAGCTCCCTGTGGGCCTCACTGGTCGCTCATCTGCGCTTCTCCCAAGGCTCATCCTCTGTGCAGACAGAGATCTCAGCAGCCATCCCACTATGAATCTGTTAGAAACGCAAATTTCAGTAACAAGGTGATTTTGCAAATGTGTGAAAGCCTCTTTTATGCCACAGAAATTAAAATGAGATGGACAGACTGATTCCTCTTTCTCTGTTCCAAAAACTTTTATATCTGTGTGTGAATGTAAAACATGCATGCATAAGCTTGTCATTTATTTAATCATTGGATTTATTGAGTACAGATGAGTCTATCACAGATTGCATGGTGACATATTACATAGCCCAAATCAATAGGCTCAATTGCATTATCTTTTCTACTGGGTTCTAAATTTTCCAGCTAAATGGTAAATGCTACCTAATCTGTCTGTGTATCCTTTATGCCATTATAGTTTGCAACTTTCCTATTTTTGAATTACTGTAAATGTGATTTCATTCTGGTTAATCAACTTAATATATAAAATTATTTGTATTGTTAAAAAACACTTCTATATGACAAATATCTTCCTATTTTTGTTAACAAAACTTCTCAAACTATTTTTTGTTGCTGGAGTATATTTTTGGTCAGAAAGAAGAGCAATAAAAACATTAGCTTTTGGCTTGATAATCAAGTGATTTCATCCCCATAGTAAGTGTAAAAAAATTGTTAGCTTCTCTAAAATAATTCTTACCAAGTGATTTTTAGGATCTGAAAATATTTTAACCTGCTTGAACCTCTTCTTACATTGCAGAATCAACTGAAGTTTTACTTTTATTCCCCCTACTTCCCAATAAAAGTAGCTGTAATTCCAGCTATGATGGACAAATGCCAACATTAGTAGGTGTGTCTCTTCCAGTTGGAATGAAGATCTGCAAAACCCAAGGTTAAGGAGACAGTCGTATAGCCCACGTGAAGGTTCCTGATTCTCACACAGCAGATCTAGGGATTTTCTGGCCCATGGCTTTCCGCTCTCCCTGGACTCTACCATAATGTGCTCCCCATGGCTCCCCTGCCTTTAGGAAGATGTGTGACACATGTCTCTCCCAACACCTTGCCATCTTCCTAGACCCCTGCTTCCCACCTCCTCATGATAGTCCCTTTTGCCCTTTACCTCATGCCACAGTTGTTTCCAGCTCCCCATCCCTTGTCTAGTGCCCCTCTTTTGCTATGGCCCCTGGCATGTGTTGCCACAGCTGGTCCCGTTCAGATTTGACCTGGCCAGGACTGAGTCTGTTGAACCATCCTGCTGTCCTCTGTTCTGCTCGGAACTATCCTATAGCCCAGGCAGCCGGACAATCAATTGCTTTCTTTTCAGTATCCTCACTGGCTTGTCTGAAAACAGGGTCACATTCTGCCTCCAAGATGTAACACAAAGCAGGCTCCTAGGCCGCCAAAGCAGACTAGGAGCAAGCAAGTTCTGGTGACTTGCCCACCACCCAGTGTAAAGTCATACCTCCTGGCCTCTGAAGTCCTGCAGGGCAATCATCCACCATGGTGCTTTCATATGTAATCACACTATCTCTGGGTGACCAGGAGTCTCTAGAGGTCAGACTTCTTCTGACTCATCTTTGGCCTACATAGTAGGCTATTACCATTATTTGTTATTTGTTGTTGAGTTGTATATTTAATGACATTGTTTTTGAGTTGAAATGCAGGAGTTTATATATTTTGTCCATCCGATAATTTTTTTTTTTTTTAACGTATTTGGTACAGGGTTTCACTAGGCAGGTCAGACTCATAGTGATCCTCCTCTGTTCAGTCTTCCCCGTCCTGAGATTACAAGCATGCGCCATCATGCCTGGTCTCAGGGCCAGCTCAGTGTGTCTGAGGACAGAGCTGGTATGGCATGCAATATGGGGGATTGAGCTCCGGCGCCTGCTCTTGCCTAAGCAGGTGCGTAGTCTGCAGAGCTATCTTGCCAGCCCTCATCAGATAATCTTGCCTGCACTCTGTCCTCACATTTTATGCTCACATTTATGCCCTTGGCAGCCTAAGGACAGCACTCAGCTGCGTCCCTGGAATCTGGGCCCACACATGTGTACCGAGTGTGGAGCTCACACTGCACTGTAACCCACGTGGGGCTCAGGGATGCCACTGTGTATGCTCCGGCCTCAGCACTGCTTTGGCTTTGCTTTTGTGCAGTGGTCGGAAGATGTATGTGCAGCCCACCTCACTCAGCGGGACGGGTACCAGGCGACAACGCAGGGACAGCTGAAAGAACAGCTCTACCAAGAAATCATCCACTACTTCGACAAAGGCAAGGTAAAAGTGTGCTTTTTTTTTTTTTGTTCAGATTTTCTTTTTGTATGTATCTCCCTACAACAATGTAAATACCTTTTTTAAGACATGATGTTTGCAGAACTAGATGTTTGCCACAAATTGTGTACAGAAATGTTTTATGCATGTTCCTCCAGCTTGTACTTAAAAGTAAAAATCATTTTTAAAAAATCAATAGTCCCTTTTTAGATGCTCTGCAGATAGTAAGTGAAAAAGCACAGGTGTTTTTATAGTTCTTACTAGGAGGAACGAAGCCTAGGACTGGTTGAGTTGTGTCTCTTTGCCCTAGAAACAAGTGTGTTCCTTTGATACTTTGCATTTTTTCCTATTGTTACCAAAAATTTTATCCCGTGGTAGGGCAGATATCACTTTACTTTGGTGGCTTTTAGACTACTTAAGTTAGGCACAATTATGTGTTCAGTTGATTTCTCCAAGGAAATTTGCCATGATTGTAATCAGTCCACTTTGTGCCTCATCCTTGTATCTCCTGTGATTCAGGTATGTGTAGTGTCCTGGTCTGGCTTTTAAAATCATAAGCTCATTCTGTGGCCTTGTCCAAATGGATTCTTCATTCATCTTGGGAACTGCTTCTTTACCCTTTGAGAAAAATGACCAGTAGGCTCCATGAAGGTGCCTCTGTTGGTTCCCTAGGCATGCTATCACAAAACACCACAAAGGGATGGCTTTCAAGAATAGAAATTGATTTTCTCACAGCCCTGGGAGCTATAAGCCAGGATCAAGATGTGAGCTAGGCTGTGTTCCTCTGCCAGTTCTGGGACAGAATGCGGACTTGTGCCATGGGCTTGTGGGTGGTGTTGCTGGGAGTCCTTGGCATTTATCGCCTGATACACATATCGTCCCAGTCCCTGCCCCTGTTGACACGTGGTATTTCCCAGCATGTCTGTGTGTCCACATTCCTCTCTCCCAATAAGGACACTAGTCTGTGGATGAGAACCCATCCTACTCTAGGAGGACCTTATCTTTACTTGGCTCCATCCAAATCCCTGATTTAATAGCAAGCAGGACTTAGGCCAGCACAGGGAACATTTTTTTTTTTTTTTTTAACCCTCAATAGCACTAGTGCCAAGAAAGATGACAGTTGCCCCTTTTCATGGTTGTTCACATAAGCCAGTTCCTTGTGGAAACAACCACTGTTAGCAGGGGCCCTGTAGGCAGGAGCTCCCTATGTGGCAAATGATTAGAATATCTTTTTGTATTCCCTGCTGACCTTAACACAGGAAAAAAAGTCCAAAAACTTCACAATAGCCAGTGGCTTAGATAAAGGCCATTTAGAAAAAGATCCAGAAATGTTGTGCAGATTGCATCCACTCCAGAATATATTTCTTCATGGAAATAAGAAGCTTTCACAATTATGGCCAGTTACTAAAATTTTATTGGCTTAGCCTAGGGAATCCTGTTTCTCTGCAAACTGCTCAAGAAGAGGAGCAGACTAAGCCATTCCTTCCCACAGTGGCTCTGAGGCACAATGTTGTTCTAGACAAGGGTTGTCAGGTGCTGCAGAACAAGACAGAGCTGAATATCCAGAGACCCAGTAAGCTCAAGACCAGAGGCTGTCAGGGCTGTAGAACATGGGCCTTTGCAGGTGGCCATGCCAGGTTCTCCACAGGCAACACAGCCTCTAACAAGCCTGGACCTGCCCTATCTCTGACCTCATATCAGCCCATTTCCATCCTTGTACTGTGTTCTGGCCACTCCTGAATGTAGCATCTTGGACATGCGTCAGGGGTCTGCTGCTTACTCTTTCCCCACTCAGCTGACATGTCAGTCCTCTCTCCAAGACGGCTTCTACCTTCCTTTCCACAATCACCACAATGTAAAAGAGGATGTGCGTTTTGTTGTTCTTTTTGTGATAGTAATGTCTGAACTGAGGACCTTCATAAGAGCTAGACCCCTAGTCCTTTGTTCATTTCTTGTTTTGAGACAGGGCATTGCTAAGGTGCTAACGTTATTTGTCTCAAACTGGCAGTCCTCCTTCCTCAGCCTTCAATTCTGGGACTTAAAGGTGTGTGTCACCATAGCCAGTCTCATCTGTCTCTTTAATGATTCCCCAATCTTCCCAGTGCTCTGCGGTACCTGGCACGTAGCACTGGGAGCACACATTCTTACACATTTAAGAATGTCTTCTCATGGATGAGATGTGCTCATTTCTAGCAACCAGTTGGTCTTCAGTAAACAACAAATTGAAGACCATCAAAAAAATTACATGAGCCAGGGCTGGTGGTACACATCTGTCATGCAAGCACTCTTGGAGGCTGAGGCAGAAAAGCAAGTTTGAGCCCCTAGTAGGCAACTTAGTGACTTAAGGATAGTCTATCTTAAAGTTTAAAAAAAAAAAAAAAATGAAGAAGTGCTAGGCCTGTGGCTTAGTGCAGAGACCCTGGGTTAAAACACCTGTAGTGCCATAAAATAAAATAATAAAATTATGATGAGAGGAGGGAAAAAAATTATTCAGTTTAGAGCATATATTTCTACCCAGGATTTGAAGAGAAAATATGGTTGTCATGAGTGCCACTGGAGTCTTATGGGGGAGGCTGGATATGCAGCTAAGCCCCGCTAGTACATGGGACACACAGCACAGAGAGGACCCAGGCCAGCATGGCAGTAGTGCTGAGGCTGAAAAGGCCTGGCCCAGAAAAACTTATCCCAGTGACAGAAAAGCATAGACAGAAAAGGCAATTTGGCTGCAAGTCTGTCCTCCGACATCCTGGGGTTTTGGTGGAGACACCAGTGGTCATGTCAGCTGACCTTGAGGCACATGGGACATGAGAAGATTGCCTTCCCAGCAACTGTGCTCATTGTGTTGATAAAACAAGAGGAAAGGCCATTTCAGAGTATCTGTGACATTTCTACAGAGTGTTAAAAGAAAAGAGTATAAACTGCCTTGATCAGGCTAAAACTACAGAGAAGAAAGGAAACTGCTCAGAGCCAGGGTGTGGGCATGGTAGAGCAGCAGGTAAGATGGATTTGCAAGTACCTGTGGAATGAGCTGCAAGGTAGGCCATTGATTGGCGTCAACAAGCATTGAACGTTCTGGGCAGAGCAGCAGTAGAAATACCTACGGTGCCAGCAGGCGGAGCTGGAAGATGCTGGAGCACTGACCTTGACACCTCCAGGGCTCAAGCAACACCTGGTTTCTCATTCTTGCCCCTCTTCTCCCCTCTTTCCTCAGAGCCCAGGTGGGCAGACGTTCTGTCACTTGGATACAGCTAGGAAGGGACATTAAGAAGTAGCTGGACCTTTTATCTTTCTGCTCAGAGGTTACACTTGTGTTTCTCGTCGTGTCATCTGCTGAAGCATATCACAAGGCCACACTAAAGTTCAAGTGCTAGTGAAGTTTCCAGAAGGGTGGGTGGGTGGAACAGCATGTACATGTACCACACTCTTTAATTAGACAGATGAGGCAGGATTTCCAGCTATGAAATCATGAGTGCTCAGGGCACAAAGAAAAGTTAATCTAGAAATTACTTAAGTATTTGTATATTTTAAGAAAGATTATGTTCACACCAGGCCCCAAATAATGCAGCTTTTCACAACTAGAGATGCGAGAATAGCGATTTCTCAAGCAGCTTGATGTTGGGCTTTGATTGTGCCCTCTTCACAGCTGTGTTTCTTTCTTCCATTCAAGCAGGCTTGGTAGACAAGACATTGTGGAAGTGCCCAGGAGAATACAGTGATGCTGCTGATCCCGGTGGGATGTGGAACATAGGATTCACTGTACATGATCAATGTTTGACACTTGGTGCAGATTTAGAATCACTTTAGCTTAGGAAATAAAGTCAAGGCATGGGTATCCCTGATGGGGTTGGTTGTATGTGGTAATTTGAAGAACGCCTCTCTGGAAAGCAGTCAAGTAAGAGAAATAGCTAATGCTGTTGCTGATGAGTAAGAAGCAGGATATTGGGTAGTTCCTGGCATACCCATTAATGTACCCCATTCCTAGATTGCAGTTATCTGCAAGATATTTCAAGATGATTCAGTGGTGGCAGTGAGTAGATGGTGATTTGTCCAATGGAAAGTTGTGGGCCCTGGAATAGGTGGGTACTGAAGAACCAGCTTTCAAACACAGGCACAGGCTCTGTGCTGTCCAGGACTGTGTTGCAGGCCACATGTAGCCACTGGGCAGCAAGGGAACCAGTCCTGCCACTAGCTTCATCTTGAAATTCTGGCCTCCAGGTCCAGCGTTTGACTCAAATATCCAATGTCTCATTATATTTTCACATTAACTGTATGTTGAAACAGTAATATTTAGGTATATGAAATATTACTAAAATTAATCTCACATTTTTAATATAACAACTAGAACATTTAAAACTCCATATGTGGCCCACTTTATGTCACTGGTGGACAGTGCTGCTCTGAGACAAGAGCACTACCCAGTTGGAACTTCCCTCTGTATGCAGGAAATTTATCTGTGGTCCCTTGGGGCTGTCACAAGTGGCTGGAATGCTGTGTATACCTGTAGGTATACATTTCTTACACTGAGTGCTTACTTTAAAAGCTGAAGTATATCTAAAAGACTTTGAAAATTAAGACAAAAGCCAAGAATGAGTTGAATTCAAATCAGCAGGACATGGAAGAGAATAAGTCAATGCCAAAATATATTTTTTTTTTCCCCAATGGCATTTCTTTTACTTTGAAATAACTGTCAGATGTCTGATAGTTGTGACATTGAGGAATTTAGAACAAGGAGGAAGTTGGGGGCTCCTTCTGGTCCTGAAGCAAATATGGAGAAGGTGAAAGGAAAGGAGGGAAGGAGAGGATGGAGACGGAAGCCACTGTGCAGGTGAAGTGTGAGAATAAGGACAGCAACGTCTCTCTGATGAAGCAAGATGAGGTTCTCTGGTCCTTGCTGGTTTTTATTTTCAACATTTAGAATTATACCTTTCAGTGATGTATTTGTTTTTTGGCAGAAAAACAAATAATCTCGGTTTTCATTTCTTGGGCTTAAAGGGGTGAGTCCCCTTCTGGTGATTTGTAGATCCAGGTGCTAATTTAGAGGATGAGAAAGGAGGCCCCTGTCACCTGATGCTTGCTCCAAAGTCCACAGCCTGCACCCCAGTGCCGCCTTGGGCACTACTGAACAATGGGCCTCCGGCAGAAGCACTGCTGCTAGACCCAGCTCCTCCTGCAGTGGCTTGTAAGCCTCCATCCCGAAGACTTTATTCATGCCCACCTCTAGTGAGTGAGGTGATTCTGCTCCTTGGAATGCCCAAGTTTGGTACCCTTAGGGTCACAGCTTGAATACCTTCAAAGATGTCCAAACCTTAAGAGTCTCCTTGCCCTCTGTGGGCAGAAGCAGGTCTCTCCACTGGCAGTGAGGCCCTGGATGGCAGCAATTGCACCTACTTCTCTGCTGCTAATCAGTGCCATCTTCCTCTTTTCAAAAGTGTTCTCTGCATCTGCCCTTTGCCCCCCAATTCCTCATCATCTTCCTTCAGTGAGGAATAGCTCCTTCTTACTTGCTGTTTGGATGGTGGAGTCTTGCACTGCTTCTGGCCATATTTTAATGCTGTTTCCTTCTTGGAGTTTTTTCCTACTCCCATAATCTAGCTTGGTCCTCCCTGAGCACCAGCTACCACTAGTCCACCTCCTTCCAAGTCTTGCTTTGTGTCTGGGGATCCGTTCCCCGATTCCCTGCCTTACCTATCTATAGCCTTTGAGGACCTCAAGCTCTCGGAGAATATTGTTTAAGTGCAGACCTATATTAGGTATGGTAGGTGTGGTGAGGGCCGGTCCACACCCTAAACCTACAGCCATCTGACCTGGAACAGCATTGATTCATGGGGGGCTGGGGAGATGGCTCAGTAGAACAAGCACTTTCCTGGCAAGCACAAGGGCCTGAGTTCAATCCCCGATACTGCAAAAGAAAAAATTGACTCATGGGCCTTGCTGACTCAGGCTATTTAACAGCAAAGACAAGAACTCTGTCCTCACTTCTGTAGGCCCCTAGGAGTGAGTACAAAGCCTCACGGAGACTGGGTACTCAGTCTATTTTTTTTTTTTTTTTTTAATTTTAAGAGCAGTTTCTGGTTCAAGGCAAGATTGAACAAGAAGTACATTATCCTCCTGCTCTGCAGAGAGTCTGCCCCGCTGTCAACACCATCTTCCCCCTCGAACCAGCCACTGCTGGGAAACGCTTGAGCAGACACTGCACAGCTGGGAAGGCAGCCATCATTCAGGCATGCCTTTGTTGCTTGTATGCGGGGCCAGGGGATAATGTACTAAGTATAGGTCTAGATCTAGGTATAGGTATTGGTATAGATATAGGGATAGGTTATAGGTATAGGTCTATAGATCTAGGTATAGTGTAGGTCTTACGTCTGGCCAAGGTCCTGAACCTCTCCCTCCTGCCCACTCCTCAGTGCCTTGCCAGGTACAGACCCCCCACACCACTCCTGCCTGTATCTTCTAAGTATGTGACGTAGGACTGCTCCCTTCCTGAATCTGACACTGACTTTATGTTAGCACCACTTGCATGGCAAAGGTTGCAGATCAGACAAAGACAAATTCTCACAAGAAAAGCATTGGCCTTTTCTGCCTACAATCCAATGTGTCTGCTAAGAATAACAATCTGTAGTCCAAATGATTCCACAGTTTATAGAGTGGGTGAGCAAGCAGACAGACCTGTAGGAAGGGCTCTAACATCAGCAGGATTTATGGGCTTAACTGATGGACGGAGTTCTGCTCAACTCATTTGGAGCATGTGGCCTGAGGACCTCGGGCGTTTACATCACAAACACTTCCTTGGTCTGATTTAACACATAGTAAATTTTAAGGAACCAAATGGCCAGTCTGGTTTATTACAATGTATTAGGTTAGAGGACCTAATACCTGTTGAACTCGAAAACTGAGGAGCCATGGAGTGCACAAGATTATAAAGCAGAAGCTAAACATTACCTCAACCTGACAAAATACAATTCAGCTACAACTCCATTTATATAGCTTGTCACCTTGTGACCAGTTTCCTCATGTAATTCCACACTTACTGTGCGGAAATGATGTACATCCTCTAGTTAATTCACTGTTTGACATTTATACAGCTATCTGCTGGAAGCAGGGACTTGCAGAACCCAAGACAAGTGTCACGCCTGATAATGTTGGGCAGGCAAGGCCAAGAGAGAGGTCCTAGTCTCCAGGCCCCATGGCTGGCTTTTCCATGCACATACAGGGAAGCACAAAGACAAAGACATGGGGGATTATATTAAAGTTTCTCTAGCTTTATGCCCTGAAACCAGCAGAGCTGAATGTGTTTTCTGCTTCTCTATATTGGACACTCAGTGTTGAATTACGTTCTGTTATCTTTCTATATTTCTTCTGCACAAAATCATCCTTCTATTCTGCTTTTCCACTGTTGTACAAAGTTTTGCAAGTCTTTTGGTCTAGCTCTTGGCTCCTTAATCTTTTTCTTTCACTCCATAAAATGTCATTTCCATCTGTTCCTGCTTTCATTCTTTAGCATGACTTCCTTCCCAGGGTAATAATTACTCCTTGCTCCTTTTCTGTTCCATTTTTACCACCCGCTTAAGCATCCCCCCAAAAGCCTTCTGTTCAGTTCTATCAGGCTGACAAGTGTTCTTTTGGAAGGTGTTCTGAATTGTCTGTCTTATTGTGTTTGGATGAGGCCTAGTAATTTTCAATGAAGCCCTTAATCCGAGTACTTCACTGAAAATTAGCAGGCTTCTCTATGGAAGATGAGAGTCAAAAATAGCAGCCACTATAAGAAAAATGCAGTCAGGGTGCGACAGCCAGCCACAGCCAGCACGGAGCCGTCTCTGAAGCCAGGAGGCGGCCTGGCAGCCCTCACTGACCAAGTCGCTGCAGAGCACACAGCCCAGTGAGGTACAGAGTGCTGGGTGCAACTATTTTCAACCAGAGTTCTGTTGTCTTTTCTCTTAAAATAACCTCCCTTTGGCAAAGTTCACACTTTGCTTTGCACCAAAATTGAAAAAATGATGTGTCTTGCATCATCCTGTAAACTAAAAATAGGGATTTGGTAACGAGTTTCCATTTTTGATGAAATGGCTGGATTTCTTTTCTAAGCATTTGGGGGTAAAGTTTTCTCATCCTGTGAGTTTTTCTTTAAAAATACAGGTGTTATAAAGAGAAATCTACAGGCATAAAGGCACCCTCTTAGGAGTTAGTAGTAGTTCAGCATTTCTAAACTTTTTGAAAATCTCCATGTTATAAAGAATTTGACCTGAATATTCAGAGAATATGTGCTCATTATGTTTGCCTGTTAGAAAAGAATCATTTGATTAGTGCATATTAATAATCCAGAGAAATGAGGTTTAGACTATTACTAGATCTATTTAACATATTTTGATTCTTTTTTCTCAAGCCTTCTTCTTATTCCTTGCCCTGTTCTTTTGACTCTGTTCTCCTATAAAACAAAATTTTTTTGCTGGGAAGATAGCTTAGTAGAATAAGTGCTTGTCTGGCAAATGCAAGGGCCTAAATTCAATCCGCAGTTCTGCCAAAGGAAAAAAAGTAACAACAAACAAACAATTTTTTTTTTTTTAAATCAAAGTGTGAGGCATTCAGTCTTCAGAGTTGGGAACAATGCCGTTCTCCTATAGGAATGCTGGTGAGGTTTTGCATTAGGAAATATACTATATGCCAGGTACAATCTCCAATCCGAACTGCAGGGACGGAGTCAGGACCAACCTCGAGGCATTTGTGTCTAATGTCAGGTCCCTCACATTAGCAGATAAATGATATTCAGGCTGTCTGTGAGTGGAAAACAGGTTTACCTTCTCATAAGTACAGGTGTGGTCACTTTTTCTGGGGAATTGGAGAGGATTTCACAGAACTGTTGGCATTTAAACTGTTTCTTAAAGAATGAAATTCCATTTCCCAGGTAATTGTGGGGAAAAGAATAAATTCCAAAGTTTAAGAAAAGCAAAATAAAAGGTCCAGCCAAATAGCTCAGTGGACTAAACCACCTGCTTAAACAGGCGCAAGGACCAGTTTAAATACCCTGGTGTTCTGTGCCAGCCCTGCCACCAGCGCATGCTGAGATAGCAATTGAGACTGGGCATAGTGGCACACGCCTGTAATCCTAGTACTTGGGAGGCTGAAAACAGGACACTCACTCTGAGTCCAATCTGTGTGGTGAGACCGTGTAGAACCTGTACTAAAATACATTAAAAATAAAAAAGAAAGAAAAGTAAGAGCAAGGGTTTTTAGAGACATCCCACTTTTACCCAGAAACAACAATGTCCTGGCAGGTACACATACGGCAGACTCAGTCTGATTGGATTGCTAGGATGAAACAACATGCAGTGAATAGCTGATAAACAGAAATTCATTGCTCCTAATTCTGGAAGCTGGAAGTCCCAGATCTAGGTGTCGCTAGATTTAGTGTCTGGTAAAGGCTCACTTTCTGGTCCACCACTGGCCTCCCTCCCGTGATGAAGGAGGGAAGTGTTTTTTTCCTTCAGGTCTCTTTGATCAGAGGCCCAGTCTCATTTGTGAGTCCCTTGCCCTTCATAGTTTCATCACCCACTGGACATGAGATTTAAACCTATGAATTTAGAGTGCCATAGATCTCAGGCCTTGGGAGCCAGTCTATCAGTGACCTTGTAGGTCTCTTGGACATTAGAAGTCCTCCAATAATGACTTTGACTTACAAGCTATCAGTGGAGCTTTTGTGAAAATAGAGAATAATTGCTTTGTTTTCCTCTTCTCACAACATAATTGTGGCCAAACAGTATTGGAAGATGTAGAGGAGAAAGGGAGGAAGTAGCCCAGAGACTTGTCAAGGAGCTAGAACTGGTATCTAGGCCTGAGAGGCAGAGATCCCACAAAGCTGGTGGCAAAGGGAAAGGGTAGTTCAAGGGAGACTGGGATTTAGATGACTGCACAATGGCTCTTAAGTAGGGTCCAGTTCCGAAGAATGACAGCATCAGGGGCCAGGGCTCCACCATGCATGTAGCCAAGCATCCTTGGTGGAAGAGGATTTAGGAATTAAATGATCAACATGCTAGAAAGAACAGATGGGGGGTATTTTATTCATTTGAATACTGAGCAGGGCAGCAAGTGTGTTAGTCTTAACAGTTGCCAGGCATCTGAAGGAGAAGACTGTAGAGAGAAAAATGAGCCTGGTGTCAATTATAGCAGTGTTGAGGTGCAGTCATGTGTTCGAGGCCAGGTCTCTGCCGTGTGCAGCAGAGACATCTAAGAGAATTTCCATAAATGCATTATAGTATGTTGGTGACTTCCCCTGAAAAAGATATATCCTAACTCATGGGACAGATAAATGTGACACTATGGAAAAAGGGCTTTCACAGATGTAATTAAAGATCTTCAAGGAATGAGCTTAACCCCTTGAGGGCAGATACCCTAAGTCCAATGCCAAGTGCGCTTTTGAGACACAGAAGGGCAACTACAAGACAACACCCAGGTGAAACAGAGAGATCAGAGGGGTGCCGCCACAAGTGGGGGAACACCTGGAGCCCCCAGAAGCTGGATAAGACAAGCAAGAGGCTCTTGGGAGCCTTCAGAAAGAGCATGCCCTTGCTGACACCTCAGCCTAAGCCTGTACAAGCATCTACTTCTGCTTTTGGCCACTTACTGTGTGACCTTTTGTGTAGAAACTTGAACAAGCTAACATACACATTGACACACTCTTGGGCCTGAGGGTGGAGAGGCTGGAGGCAGGAGATGAGAAACCTGGGAAGAACACAAGCAGGCACCTGTGGCCAGTGAGGAGATGGACATCACCAAGGGCAGAGTGGGGTAAGGAGCTGAGCCCAGGGGAGCTGGTGACCCTTCCCATTGGTGGAATGAAAATACGAGCAACACCCATCAGTATACATCACCAGATTTTTAAGACTAGGAACAACCTAAAAGTGACTCACTGTCTAGTCAGCAGTGACCTAGGCTTTGTGGGCCAGCTCTGCTCAGTACACATGGTGCTACAGAGCCTTCGCCCCACTGCTCACTTCCATCCCACATATCCTGTGTCCCTTCTGCCTTGGGTTGGACTCTCAAACCCTTATCCTAAACAGGTCATCTCTCCCACTGCAGGACTCCACAGGCCAGGAGTCATATGCCCATCCCCTCTCCCTCCTGGCACAGCTTCTGTGCTGTGTGGTCACTCACCCGTGACCATGGTATTATTTCTCCCATCTTTAAGAAAAATCAAAGCCGGCGGTATAGCTCAACGGACTAAGCACTAGGTTAGGTAAGCGCAGGGGCCAGGGTTCTATCCCTGGCTCCACATGCTGTGCCAGCCCCACCCTCAGGTGCACTGAGCCAGTGATGGAGTCTGGACATGGTGGTGCAAGTCTGTAATCCCAGCACTAGGGAGGCAGAAATCAAGAGGATTGAGTCTGGGCTGTGAGACCCTGCACAAAAAAAGAAAAGAAAAGTCTATGATGCTGTAACTTCTTTCTTCAGTAGCTGCCTGTGATCATCGATAGGCTAGAGGAGCAAGTGATAGCTAAGAGGTCCATTCTCTTTCTAACCTAAGCTCTGAGCAAGAGCCAACCACGTCTCCTGCTGCCGGGATTAGGCTAGTCAACCTCCTCCCTTGTTGAATGTATGTGTCCTCACCTGGAAAAAAAATGCAAAATCTCCATTGAAAGAAACAAACATAGAAAACCCTTCCTCATCCTTCCTTCCAGAGAATTAAAAATCTGAGCAAGTAATTTTCTGTTGGCTAACAAGAATTGTGGGGGGAAAATGTCACAGGATGAACCTGAGCTGGGCTGGCAGTAGTTCCTGCGTGGGCTTACCTGAGTGTTTGCCACCATGCAGGCATGTGAGTTGATAAGTCTCTGAGGCACTTCAAAGCCTTTGCATAAAGGCTGTCCAACCGTTGTGTTGTCAAGGACTTTCCATTCTATAGGACAGGTTATAGGATGAGATGGGTGGCCTCTGTCAGTTGGGACACAGCCTGGAATGCCATGGTCTTTCTTATGCCTCACTTGGGACTTGGGAACTGGAATGAATGGTGGCCCCATTCTCAGCATTCGTTGGCCAGAGGTGAATGAACAGGTCTCTTCCGGTCCTGGGCCACCTCAACCCTTTTGTGCTGAGGAGTCTTAACAGGAGCTCTGGATTTTTCCAAACACACATCCTAATTAACTTACCTTCAGATGGCTGTATGGGACTTTGGCAGATCAGCAGGTGAGTGAGCATGACTCTTAGCCCCAAGAACTGCCAGGAGAAACAGGCAAATTAGAGGAGCATCACTGAAATTCCAGCTCCCCCAAAACACTGTCTCTCGGGAGTGACCTGCAGCTGGTAGGCAGAGGAAAACAGAGTCGCTCACCAGTGTCCTGGTGAATCAACCAGTCTGCCTCAGTGCTGAAGGATCTCACCCACCTGGCGTCTGTCCCTTCATCTGTCCAGATCCCACAAGAGCAACAGCATCATTCTGGCAGCCTGCTCACTCGTCAAGTTCACGGTTGTCTGTAAAATCCATATCTGATGTTGCCTCTGCCACCACTCTCTTCAGATCTCAGGAAAGAGTTTCATCAATAAAGTTCCCTGTTCATGGAAATGGAAGGTCTTGAAAGCAAGAGGCTCAACAAAAATAGGAGAGATTATCCTCTTGAGAAAGTGGAGCCAGTGGTCCTCTGCAGAAAAAAACACAGAGGGGTGGTGTACTCTGTGTAGCTGAGAACTAAGGATTTCCCGAAATGCCAGAAACTGGATTAAATACTTTAGATCAAGAAATAAAGTTGCTTGCTGATATGGGCTTTTTCTCTAGGGGTGGAGGAAACCTGCTGAGCCCTAGACTCTTTGAAGAATGGAGCCAAACAAGACGCTTACTCACAAAGGTTAAGGTCTTTCACAAAGATAATCGAAATCTAGATCGTATTCGTTTTCTCTCTGGCACTGAAATATTTCCTGAAGTGTTCACACTGAAAATATGAATTACCCACACTCTTTCGAACCCTGCCCAATTAAAAGTAGATGAAAATCTCCTTGGTGCAAAATCCTTTAACGCACGCAGAAGGGAGAGGAGGAATATATATTTGTAGAAAATCTGATAGGAAATGGAGCCACATAACCTCAGGGTAAACAGGATAAGATATTTACTCAAGACTTACATTTCTTTTAAAAACAATTACTTTTGATATGTATCTAAAGTACCTCATTTGTCATTTAGGATAAAGATAGATTAAGCTTTTACTTGGAATGAATTAGAAGCCCTACTGGTTTAAGCACCTAAGAGAATGTGTATTAGCTTGTGGAGAACTAAAGAAAAATCCAGTGAGGGAGACTTACAAGGAAAGGTGTAATGTCTTTGAAATGGAAATAGGCTAAGGGAGGCATGGGTCACTGGAGCTTAAAAGAAACATTAAAAGTGAGAATTTTCCCTTTCTGGGAATGGGAGCTGGGACTCATAAAGGATCTACACAAGATCCAGAGAATCAGAAGTAGCTATTCAAAAAACTGTGAGGTGACATGGACTTGAAGAGAAAAAGACAAGAGCGTGTGGGCCACGGATGGGACATGTCCAGTCCCTAGTCATTGGTCCCACCTCTGAAATCTACTCCAAGCTTTTTGTTTTGTTTTATTTTTCAAAGTATTAAAATATAACTTTTTCTAGAATAATTTTTCTCATCCAACGGGGTATTTTTTGAAGCGATTAAGTAAAACAACATTCTTCAGTGTATTGGATGATTTAGTAATCAATAAGATCCTAGGAGGACTCACTCTTAACAAGAAAGGGCAAAAAGGACCAGATGATGGGGACTACGAGCCAAGTTGTGCCAGGTGGGGGCCCAGCAGCCTGTACTAGGCATGAGATCTTGAGTTAATGACAAGCTAGGAACCATTTAAAGCCCACCACTGCAAGAAAAGATAGGGAGCAGCTGGAAGTACTGGTTCAAGACCCTTAAGAGCAATGACTTTGGTGAACAGCCACTTTTCAGATGGGTTGTTTACCTGCCTGCCCCTAGCTGTGTTGTCTGCAACATGGATGTAAGAAAGGTACCCACCTGACATGGAGCCTACAGGGCTTCAACAAAGGAATGCAGGTGTCTGGACATCGTAACTATGGAAAGGAGCTAACAGCCATAAACTCTCTTAATAGTGGTTGTTATCCTCCTGGAGGTAGGGTTGCCCAGAGTGTCTTTAGCATCCGGGTAAGAAGGAGTCAAAGCTACATATCCATGACTACAGCTATCTTGTGAGGAAGATGATAGAGGAGAAGCAGGGGTTTATGGTGGGAACACAGTATATGGGGTGGTGTGAAGCTTCCCTGTGTTCAAGTCCACAGCCTTCTCTTTAGTTTACTGAGCCTTGCTAAGCAGTTCTGGGTAGATGTCAAGGGGCATTCCAAGGGGATAGTGCTTGGCCGCTGCCCTCCAGTGGCTTCCAGTTTCAAAGCACTGCAGAGATTTTGAAGCTCCAGGACAAAAAGAGCAGATTGTAACCAGGAAGGCTTCCTGGAGGAGACAGTTCCTCTGAACTTTCCATGTTCTCGTCAAGTAATGCACTTCATTTTCTTTCTTCAAGAAAAGCAAGAGGCTACCAGCTATGACTAGGCCATTATACATGTGTCAAAAGTTTACCAACATTTTAAAAATAAGTTACATGGAAAGGCACCCTCAATGCCTTTTATATTATTTACATTGTGGGGTTCCCCTTTCTCAAGATGATGACAGAATTTACGTTTGCATAGTATTTGCACACATAAGACAAGCTTTAGTTTGGGGTTCCAACAAACCCTGGTCTCTCTTACCACTCGTGCTTTGGATGCTTTTGGGTGCTTTAACACCTAAACTACCTGCATTTATTGACTAGAACAGTTTGGGACAGTAGCCAACTCAGGGCCCTGGATTCCATATCCGTGTTCCCTCTGCCTCCTTTATCCCGCAGTTCCTTCTCCCAGGAGCTCTAGCTTTCCCGACAGTTGGGTTCTGGCAGCCACAGCTGTCAGCAGGGGAGCCAGGACAGGGTTGGCAAGGACAGGCCAAAGGGCCACTGTGCTGCAAGCTCACCCGGGTGGTGAGGGAGCCCGTGGGGGCCCAGTGTGGTCCTGAGACCCAGGACGTGAGCATCCAGAAAATACTTGTATTTTTCCAGCATTGTTTCCCTGGTCTTTCAATTAGTCTGACATGCTTTTAAATTGTTTTATTATGAATGATTGCTTTGCTCTGACTGCCAGATTCAGGTTTGGATCTCTGTCTTTTCTTCCTTGTAACTCACAGATGTGGGAGGAGGCCATCGCCTTGGGCAAGGAACTTGCAGAACAGTATGAAAACGAAATGTTTGATTATGAACAACTCAGTGAATTGCTGGTAGGTCTTTTCTCTTCTGCCACTGCTATTTAAATGAACAGTCTAAGCTGGCTTTTCTTGAATTTTCTCTTTCTATTTTCTCATTGGGATTCACCCCAGGCCTTCTCTGGTTCTGGCTTGTTCCTCTGACCTGTCCAAGAATATGATCTCAGTGCATCTGCTGGTTGATTCTGGCCTCATGAGTATCCACTTTTTATTCCCAGGTCAGCTTTTATCACTGAGCCCTAAGACCTCTGACTGAATGGTACATAAAGAACTGTAGGTGGCCTGTGTCTAGTGGTCTGGACAGCTCAGGAACCTTCGAATTTCTATAGTTTAACTTGACCCCTTCTCCAAGATGGGGGTAAATAGACAGTGACCAGACCTTTTTTCTCTAAAAATGCCTCTGTGCTGCCGTCCAAGTTATGCTATGTCACATTTGTTTTCATTCAGCAGATTACATTGATAATGTTGTAATACTTGCCATTAATTTACAGCAAAGTAATTCTGTCCTTTTAAGTTCCCATGTAATGTACCCCCAGCATTTTATTCATACCACTTAAAAACCATAAGGGCATTTAATCAGAAGAGGAACCATTTCTCTACTCCCTCTTGATTATTGAAGACACCCCTAAATCACAACCAGTGGCTAGATTTGCTTTGTTTATTCTAATCCCTTGCTGAATAATGAAGGATTAGTAGAAACTTAACATCCAAACTATCTGTAAATATTAAATTCGAGTGCAAGCCTCGAGGGGCCTTCCTCACACCCATGAGAGTTGCCAAGGCGTAGAGAGCCCACAGGAAGAATAAGAAAACAGCTGAATCTGAAATGCATTTTCTTTTTTTTTCTTCCAGAGAAAACAGGCGCAATTTTATGAAAACATCGTCAAAGTAATAAGACCAAAACCTGACTATTTTGCTGTTGGCTACTATGGACAAGGATTTCCCACCTTCCTTCGGGTAACTGTGGATGCTTCTTAACTTGAGCCAGCTTGCTCCCTTGGCAGACAGGCCCTGCCCACCCCAGGGAAAGGCTGGTGGTTGCCTGGCAAAGACTGGGGGTGCCCTACCCCTGAGTGGTTAGCTTTGATGCCAAAGAGGAGCCAAGCGCGCACTCTTTACTTTGTATGTAAACTTCAATCTAATTTTTCCTGAAGAGAACTCTCCTTCAGAGATGTATGTGTATTTTAACTGTCTTAGAATGAAATATAGATATAGATAATATACAGATAATAGACAGACAGAAAATCAACTTTCCTTTTAAACCATTTTCAGACCCACAGTTCAACATCATAAGCACACCCACATTATAGTGATCCGTCACCACTCTCCATATACAGCATGTTTTCATCTTACAAAGCTAGAGCTTTGTATCCCGTAAGCCACAGCTCTTCATTGTATCACCTCTGCTTTCTGCCTCTGTGAATTTACTCAGTCTAGTCAAAATGAAGTCATATAATATTTTTCCTTTGGTGTCTGGCTTATTTAACGTAGCATAGTGTCCTTAGGGTTCATCTGTGTTATATCATATGTCAAGACTTCATTCCTTTCTAAGACTGAATCCTATTCATGTACAGACCACAATTGATTTACCCATCTATCTGTTGATAGACAGTTGGGTTACTTAGACCCTTTGGTATTGTGAATAGTGCTGCCATGAGCATGTAGGTCTTAATTATAATGAAAATTTGGAAATGGATTTCCATGATCATGGCAGCTTTGAATCCCACTGCAGCCCTGAGGCATTTTGTTGTTAGACATGTGTACTTCCTGACCTACTTGGTAAAACTGTTTCAGATTTTTCAGAACCACATTTTTACATGGCAATGACCAGTGGGCCACTCTTCTTTTGGCTTCTAGTGTGTTTCGTGAATGCATGGCTATCTCTCCTCGTGAGAGGTCAGGTGTGATTCCTCTGTCCTTAGAGGAGCCATTCTGTGCCAGGAGCACCACTGTCCTAGAGTTGGAACTAGAGATGGGCTCTTCCTGGCCCCAAAGGCACACTCTCTGGTCCCTGTGTTTTCGGATTCTGCAGGATTGCTGACTGTATGAGCCATCTCTTCATACTAACACCAACTGGAGGCAAATGTATCCCTAACTGAAGACTTGTCAGTGTTTTTATAAGTGGCCTACATAGTCCTGGCTTGTTGCAGAAGCTGAGGTCAGTTGGCCCTGTCACTCAGTGTCCTCCCAGGCATCTAGCTTTGTCCAGTCACTACCAATAACTTCTCCTACTGTCTTCACCATGTCACTGAGACAGTGCTCCACCAGATGCTGGGAAAAAAATCTTCCTGTCCACAGAGCAAACAAAGAATTTTCAGACATACGCTCCACATTAGAGAGAAATGTAAACATAAATAATAAGCAAAGCTGAAGCACAGAAACAGCTTGAAGTTCCTTAATGTTGCAGAAGTTTTTAATTAGTGTCTGTGTGTCTCCGTGACGGAGACAGAGGCTGGTCCTTCACTGTGCAAATGTGATGTGCTGGATGGTTAGGCTGTAGGGGGAAGGGAGCCTGGGGTCTGCCTGTGACATGGCAGCCACCAACTACAATCTGAGGAATGATTATCCCAGCATGCAGAGCAAGGTAGCAGCCTGCCCTCCCCTGGGAGACCCATGTTACAATAGAGCCAAGAACCACTACACTGTACTCAGCTTTCACAGATTCCGCAGGTTGCAGGGTCTGCCCTGGGTCCTGTCTACCATCAAGGGACAAAATGCAAAGTACGAATAGAGTTTAACTGGCTTGATTAATATTGAGGTGACTTTCCCGCTACACCTGAATACTTTTGTAGGCCTATAGCAATATATTTACTACGCTTCACAGATCACCAGACGGGTCAGTCTGACAATGACATTAACAATGACATTACCAAAAAGTGGGTGGAATGTTTGGCAACCGAACGCTGTGAGGAGAGCTGCCTCTGAGTGGACTCACTGTCCATTCAGATCCATTTCTCTCCAAACATTAATCTCACTGCTTTTCTCCATCCATATTAATATTTATAATTCTCACAAGGAATAAATATCTTTGACTATATGTGTGCTTTCCCATTTTCGTGTTTGAAGGGACTGCCTCACAATGCAAAGTAACTGACATTTCTAGAAAATGTTATTAGATGTTTTCATCTATAACTCACTAGTGTTTTTCTATTAAAGCCTTTTATGTACACTTTTATTATTATGCCCGCTCTTGTAAGGCATAATAAATGTACACTATATTTGCAGGAACCTGTTGTATATTAAATCTTACTGAATTTCTAGAATATTTGGTTTTATATAGCATTACAAGATGCCCATACTGTATATTTATGTTTCTAATTAAGACTATATATTACTTTGGTTTTTACTTGACAGTTTTTCAAAGAAGAAGAACATTTTTCTCCACTAATGGTACTGGAAGACATACCTAACTATAAAGTGGGAAAAAATAGCCCATTCTTAAATTGTTCCTTCTTTAGTAATTTGTAAAAACTAAGAATAAATTGCAACTAAAGAAGACTGCCTCATTCCACTCAGGCTACTATAACAAAATACCGACCCTTGGCAAAATACAAAGCATGGAACAGTATTCCTCACAGTTCTAGGTGCTGGGAGGTTCAAAGTGAAGTTGTCAGCAGGTTCAGTGTGGTGCGACAGACGGGAGAGAGTATGTCTCTTTGTGACACGCTGTCCTGTTTAAGATCCCACCTTTAATGCTACCTCCTTGGTGACTGAATTTAGACATACATATATGGGGGTGACACAACATCCAGACTATAGCAGGAATATATTAATTCAATGTGGTAGGATCTCAAGAATTCTCTGAAAACCCATTAATTAGGCAAATTTTGATTTGACTTCAAGCTTAGTCTTCAAGAGAAAAATCTAAAATGTAAAAATACGCAGCAAAATTCTGTTATTCTTGCCTGTCTTCCTGTCTCTCTGTCTCTGTCTGCCTCTTCACTACTGCCTGTCTGAGAATTGGTATAGATAAAGCAGGACAGCTGCTCCTGACTTATGACCAGCCCATCTGGAGAATCATTCCTGGAGTCTCCTGGTTGAAATGGCACATGCCCTGGTACAGCCAAGTCCTGCCTTGTCCAAGTCCTAAGCTCCCCTGGGCCTGCATGACTTCGCTCACTCTCCTCTCCTTGCTATGGTTTCTAGTGAGAGAGAGCCTTAGAAGAGGGCAGTAGGTAGCAGGAGACAAAAGGCTTTGAAAAACAGCAGTATCTTTATACTGCCTACCCATGCACACTGCTTTGTGATTCAGCTGCCATTCGGAACACACTTGTTAAACTCACAGAGACAGACCTGTTGAACTTCACAAGAACTTCTATGATGCATGTACAGAATGACTGTGTTACAGCTACACAGAGACGGCCTTGACAAGACCGCCTGTGTAAAGAAGAATACTTACCTACTGCATCCTCCCCCCACAAGGTCACAGAGTCTAGCCATCTGTATCAGCCCAGATGGACTCTCCAGTTTGAAATATGTCATTGGAAATGGAGCAAGTCTGGCTCTTTGAACAAAAGCTCTCTATCTTTGTCTTGTCACTTGTTGATAAATAGTGGTCTGCCTGGCAACTGACTGTAATAAAGGAAGTCCTGCCACTCACCCATCTCTAGCCACTTGTCAGCAGGAGGCGCCAAGAGCCCAGTAACTTCCTCTGTGGTCTGAATCCCCTTTCTGCTGCTCAATTAATGTGTCTCCCAAGAATTGGCTCAAGGTGGACCCTCTCAAGCTATAAGCCCCATCTTTATCTCATGCAGTTTCAGATTCTTTTGGAAGCCCAAACCCGCTTAATTAAGGCTGTATGGGAGAGGCAGGTGTCCGCCATACCCCTCAATTCTTATATTAGCTCTTTGATCAGGTCTAGGAACCCGAGTAATGTAAGAGCTGATTAACATGAAAAAAAGCATAAAAGTCTGTAATTTTACAGATATGTGGGAATCTTCACAAAAGAGTGAAGTCTGAACAAAAGACCAATGCATGAGGCTTTTGTACTTTTTAGCAAAGAATAACTGTAAAGGATAGCTGGATCCCTAGGACAGTAAACTCTAGGAATGAAACTAACAGAAATGTGAGGGGGGCCAAATGGAGAAGGTAGTAGAAGAAAAGCAAATACCTTAGAATTTGCTTATTGAGATTCACTGCAGCCCCTGTTTTCCAACCTTGGTATGAGAAGGATGTCCCTCCTGGAGGGTGCTATGTGGCTGATAGGAAAATACGGGTCAGATGACCCTTTGGAAGCTACATTCCTCAAGTGATCTGGGCTAGGAATATCCAGCAGACTAGTTTGGCATATTGTGAGATGGCACAAATTTGACTCCATCATGGCTTACCTGAGAAGCATAAACATCATTTCTGCCTTGCCCAGGCTACCTTAATCTTTTTTGACTGTGTCTGAAGCTCCGACTGCTCACTTGGTTTTTCATAATTCGTTAATTGGTTGTCACTGCTAAGAATGAAACATGTGGCAATAATGTAAGGTTCATTGCTTCCTAAAAAAGTGTTGACTTAGATAGCATTTGTCTCTGTGTCCTTGATGGGTAAGAGCAAGACAACTACAAGTTGCTCTTAAATGTAATGACACTTAAAAAAAAAAACTGTCCAGCATATTTGAAGACCTGTGCTATTGTGTGTACACTGTTCCCACCCCTTCCCTTGTGGTGTAACTTAATGTCATGGTTTCCAGGGAAAGGTCTTCATTTACCGGGGGAAAGAATATGAACGCCGGGAAGATTTTGAAGCTCGGCTGTTAACTCAGTTTCCAAATGCTGAGAAAATGAAGACAACTTCTCCACCAGGCGATGATATTAAAAACTCTCCTGGGCAGTGTATCCTTTAAGACACCAGAACAACTCCAGAGTGACTTCAGCACTCAGTTCAGAAGGGTGGGGCAGTGGGGTGTCTCTCATGTGTATTTGATCCTTGACCTTCCTGACATCAGACATTCAGTGCTTCACGGTCAAGCCCAAACTTGACTTACCCCCCAAGTTTCACCGGCCCGTGTCTGAGCAAATTGTCAGGTAACCTTTCCAGTTTCTGTGCCTAACAGGAGAGGCTGAGTGGTCTTGTACAGGTCTCTTGCTAACAGCCCCACCTCTTGAAGGGCACATTTTAGCCCAATTGAGCATTCCAGCTGCTCTTTCTATCCTCTACAAAGAGCAAGGGAAGCTGATGATTTCCAGCAACCACAGAAGGAAAGGAAGAAGGTAATCTATGAACCCAGAAAGTATAAAGCCCTCCCCCCATTTCTAAAGGTCAGGAAACAACTGAAAGCTCAAGGAAGGAAGTGGTCTTCCGGTCTTCTAGGAGATGTTCATGCAGTATCCAAACCGGTGCCATATCTAAGCTGTGTCCACTATCGGGGTGCTCCCTGTGTCTCATTATATAAGATGGGAAAAGAAACTGGAACATTTATTCCCCATGGAGCACAAGATAAATACGCTTTGCCCACAGAACTGCAGTTCCATGATGTGGGATCAAGAGGTGGTGGATAAACCTCACAGGTCACCCATCCATACTGGACTGAAATTGCATTCCTGCATTTGAATTGCATGTGACCTAGCAAGGGCACAGGAACAGCTGCATTGGCACGTGATTCCGATGGGAAGAATTTCCTTTTCTGTGTTCTCCTGAACGGGGCGGGTGGCTGAATTCCTGAGGATCTGCTTATTTTATATCATGAAGCCTGGTTGCGTCTTTAACTTGTCATCATTTCTTTATCCATCAGCAGTAATAGAAGTAAATTAGAACTCAGTGTATTTGCAAATGGCTGACTTTTTGAAGTATAAATTTTGAGGTTGTGGGTTTTTATTTTTGTTTTTGTTTTTGTTTAACAGGGAGAGGGATTGATTAAACAAATAGCCATACCGCTCACTGCTTACTTCAGCACAGGACAACAGCAGAGCCTCCCTGCCCAGCCCTGACATAAAGCCCACCCAGCCCCTCACTGTGTGTGCTCCTGTGCGCTACTCTTTGGCAGAGATGCAAAGTGTGCATTCTTCTGATCTGAAACTAATGATATGATTCTTTTTTAAAAATAATGTACACATCAATTTTTAATTTAAAAATAATAAATTATTAAGTTATCTAAATAACTTGTTAAATTATTAAACCAGAATGCTGGATTATCGTTTTTTTAAACACCAAACGTGTATATTGACTATAGGCCTTTTTCTCTCCTTTGTTTCACCTTTGCCTCACGTTTTTGCCCATTTCACTGTCACTTGGCATCTCCTCTCCCTTGAGGGTTGGCGGGGACAAGGAGGAGGTAAGAATCTCAGGTTAATTTTTCCACCCGCCAGCATGGCTCTCTAGAGGCTTCAGGGAGAGGACGCCAGGGCTGTGGCTGCCGTTCGGACTAGGGATGCTTTGTGAGATACAGTGACTGTGACTATGAAAGCAAATGGGCTGCTTTCTGGGTTAAATATCTAATAATTGTCTTTCTCTGCAGTTTTTACAGGGTAAATGAGGTCCAGAGATTTGAATATTCTCGACCAATCCGGAAGGGGGAGAAAAACCCAGACAATGAATTTGCGGTAAAAAAAAAAAAAGAAACAATCTCTCTCTCTCTCTCTCTCTCTCTCTCTCTCTCTCTCATGTGGGTGTGTCTCTGTCTCTTGTGTCACACATACACATGAATCAGGAGGAAGTATAGCCTTTCAGGACTATCAGCTATGATGTCTGTAAAATAAAAACAAAACTCCTACTCCATTCCCCCTCCACATTAAGTAAAGCAAATGTCATCTGGCACATCACTAAGGTGATCAAGATGAATATTAAAAGGTGACTCATGTCATTAAGGTGCTGGATTCTTCCTTGTCCCTTTGGGTTCCTGGGTTATTCTTCTCATGGGCCCTGGGTAGTGGGGCATGCTTGTATCTCTCATTGTAAGTAGGTATACAGAGGTGCTGAGCAGTCATTGATAGGGGCTTCACGGGAGATAGCAGTCAGAAGATGAGTGGGTATAGCTCCAAATACATGCTCACTGACCTCAGTGGACATTATTGTACTGCACCAGGGGCTCTGCCTCAGTGCCCTGACATGAAGGGTTGGATTGTTCTCTGTGGTGAGGCCTGTTGCATCCTTGACTTCAACCCATGAGACAGTCGCAGTGTCACCTCACCAAGTGAAGCAATCCACCAGAAAGATTGTCAGCCATTGCCAACATTTCTCCCTTGTTGGAAACCATTGCATTAGAGTAATGGAAATGTTAACACATCTTTATAGCCTTGTAGAAATACACATACAGACTGATTTAATGTTCTTTAAAAAGAACTAATTTCAGTTCTTTTTACTGGAAACCCTCTCTAAGAAATCCCTGTAATGGGCCAATATCACATAGAGGCATTAACCCCTGAGGGCCCAGGGAGGACTACCACACTGAAAGCAGCATTCCTGTGTCCATATCCTGGAAGCTTCTGGGATGCAGGGGATCAAGGTTGAATGAGCTTCTGCTCCTGACCCAGAGCAGAGCTGAGAGCACATCCACTGGGAGCCTCAAGCAGAGAGGGACTTCTGCCTCTTACATCCAGATCCTCAGGTTTTTCATTCACCTGAGGCATGGGGCAAAACCTGTGGCTTTGGGAGCCATCTTGGAGAAATTCCTTCCAGCCCTGAGGCCAGTGTACATTTATGTCAACAAAAGCTAAGAATTGGGTGAGTTCTAAACTTTCTGTGGTTCTAACACTACTTTCAAGCCAAAAGCCCTGTTTCTTAGCTAATGCCAGCATCTTAGACCTTCTCGGTGACTGGCCCCCATGGTGTCTATAACAGCAGAGGCACAGCCTAAGCATGTCCAGCCAGGCACCTGCAGGAAGGTTGGTAGCTTTCTGAGCAGTCAGTATTGTAAACAGCCATTGTGATGTAGCCTCTGACCTCGGCACTTGCTGAATTTCCTCACACTGCACCCATCTGGCAAATGTACCTTGTTCTCAGACTATAAAGGAATAGACAGAAAGAGGTCAAGTAAACTGCCAAAGGGTGAGCAGCCAGTCAGGAGCACGGCTAAGAATAAAGACTTCTGCCATCTGAGCTGCACCAAGTTGTGGAGGCATGCTTTTTCTAGATGGCCCCAGAGCCCTCTGATTGTCCCATTTGAAACTCATGCAAGCATAGTGTTCAGGAGCTGCTGGACTTAGTACTGCACACACCTGACAAGGCCTTGGGCTTCTAGAGAAGCACAGGATTGTTAGCAGTGTTGGGAAGCCCAGGTCTGGCCCCTTCTGCAGGGAGCTGGGGCCCTTCTTGTCCAAAGACAGAGGGCTAGGAAAGCTGCCCCGCCAAGCCAAGAGCCAGGTGAGGTGATGCGGTACATCAAGTCTTGCAAGCAAGTAATGAAGTGCCTGCTGCCCCCAGGGGTCATCTGAGGAGGAGGCTAGAGATCTGAGCTGGCCACAAAGCCAGCAGGCCCTACCATCAGGTGCGGTCTGGACAAGCTCTGGAAGGGCCCACCTGCTGTCTTTCCTCAGGCAAAGCCCTGGGAACCATGGTGTGGAGCCAGAGGAGCTCCTCTAGGAAACAGGAGCCTGAGCCTGTGCCCCACCCCTGCCTCCGCAGGGCCCTTTCCTGTCCTCTGGAATCTCAGGTGTGCTAGGGTCCAGACCAGCCTTCTGGAATTGTTGTCATTCCATGATCCCATCTCTGTATGTCTAGATGACTACTGATGGCCTCAGACCTGGCTCCTAGTGGTCCTGCTCTAGGGACACTCGCAGTGCTGGGGTGGTCACGTACCTGAGCCCGCGAGGGTTATGGTTTGCCCTTCCCTGGAGCTCTGTGCTGCCTTCACAAAGTTATAGAATTATGTTTCTTGGCTTGAGACACTTTCCTGTGCTATGCAGTAAGCAATTTTACTAATAATGCATTTTGTAAAACAGATTTTTTTAATTTAAAATATGCTTACTTTAAAAGTACATATTTAGTAGTTGGTAAGAAGCTTTCATCAGGTATTGTGACACTCAAATACACTGAGCTACTCAGAGACCGAATCAGGAAGATCAAAAGTTTGAGGCCAGTCTAAGCAACTTAGTAGAACCCTATCTCAAAATAAAATGTTAAAGGGGGCCAAGGAGATGGCTCAGTGGAATAAGTGCTTGCCTGTCAAGCACAAGGGCCTGAGTTCAATCCCTGGTTCTGCCAAAAAAAATAAAATAAAATGTTAAAAGGGCTGGGGAGGTGGTTCAGTGATAGAGCATTTATACAAAATGCACAAGGCTCTGGGTGCAATTTCTAATCCTCTATATACTCTACACACACACATACACATAAATGTGTAACAGTGAATGGTAAAATACTCAAGTTTTTAGCTATGCACAATGGGTAATTTTCCTCTCCATATTTTTATGTTCTCAAGTAAACCTGCATAAAAACAAGCTTGAAGTACTGATTTTATTAATATATGAGAGATCACTTTGGTTAAACTCATTCTTCCTTAACATATCTGCACCTTTGAGTTTCTTTTGAACTCAGTGTGAGGCTAATGTGAAACTCATTTTGACCTTTCCCAAAAGTCTGTCTACTTAAAAGAAAACTACCCTCTGTTCAAGATACTTATGTCTTTCCCACTCGCCTGTTACATTTTCTTTGTCAAATACTAGAGAACTGTGAATGTTTCTCAGGGGATACTATGCATGCTGGGTGTTGGTTCAGCAGAGCATGGCTTGTGGGCTTGGCTCAGCACCCACCTACCCTGCCCTGCCCTGGACTCTCACAGAGCTGCACCCTGCTGGGAGCCTTCACTAGGCGGAGAGAGGTGTGTGAATCCCTGAAATTTAGGACAAAGCCACATGCGTGCTGATGTGCTTCTCCTAACGTGCTGTGTGTTCCTTCTGCAGAACATGTGGATCGAGAGAACCGTATATACAACAGCATATAAACTGCCTGGAATTCTCAGGTGGTTTGAGGTCAAGTCTGTTTTCATGGTAAGGACGCCCCTGAGGCATCGTCCATCCCAGGCCCTGATGGGGTCTGCCACACCCTCCTCACCCCACAGGCCCTGCGGTGTGCAGGATCACCCTGCTTGTTTCCCAGAGCTTCAGCACCTCCTCATCCACCCCTGGTATTTTAGTAGAACAGCTATGTAATCACCCACAGTGCTGGCTGCTTGGAAAACCAAGACTAAGGCGGCTTCATTTCTGCTTCACATGACATCTAATTTCAGTCATAGGTTTGCTGTTTTGACAGTTCTTTCCCTGAACTAAATGAAAAGTTTAAAACAAGTTCCAATTTACATAAACTTTTTACAAGATCTTTCTTCCTGATGGTTTTATTGCCATTTACATGACAAACAACTTAATTAATAGTACTTTCTCATTCCAAGTAAAAATAGCCTGAAAATATACCCCTCCCTGGCATTTTTTAAAGGAGTGATGATTCCCATCTCATTAGCTACACTTTGCCTTGCTGGGGGACAGTTTCATTTACATGAAGCAGAGTGGGGCAGCAGATTTATTGACTGTAGCAAAGTGTCAGAGCTGTGGCAATTGCCAGTATAAAAAGATCTGATGGAAATCTGGTTCTGTTCCTGTGCCTTCACCAGGCATAATCCTCTCCAGGGAGCTGGTGCTGACCATTTCGCTTCCAGTGCATCCCAGAAGCACCTGCTTGGTTGGCTGTAGGACTTGACTAGACCCTTTCTCCACAGCCATGTGTCCACTTTTCTCTTTGCTGGTGCCAGTATAGCTCAGGACCCTTCCAGAAGCAGCTCCTACATCTCCCAAGCCCCTTAGGCTACCAGATCGGAGTCCCTTCCTTGTGCTTGTGGACCCCAATGCTCTCTCCTGGCCCCTCCCTGAGGGCATTTTCACCTGCCTCCCTGGCATCTCCAGCTGCATCTGCAGACCCCTCAGGAGAGTGGAAGGCTGTGAGGAGATAGCTGCCAGGTGACAGAAATTCAGCCCCTTCTGATTGAAGCAGGTGAGAATGTGTGAGCCTTGGAGGAGCAGGGCTGTCACAGAAACAGGCATTTGTTCCTATCATGGACCTCTGCCTGAATCTGTTTGTTCCTGAGATTCTGGGAGCCTGCCTGCCATAGAGCTTAATGTCCACAAGGCAAAAAGCCTTTGTGAGACCACAGCTCCCCCTAAGGCTGTGCTGGCCCATTTTTGTTTTTTTGAATCTTTTTTTCTTTATGTATTTGGTACAAGGTATCACTGTGCACCTCAGATTCGTAGTGATCCTCCTGTCTCAGCCTCCCTAGCACTGGGATTGCAGGTGTGTACCTTTTACAATGCTTGGTTTTAGTGGCCTGCCCAGCTCAAGGCTGACATGGCATGTGGTACCGGGGATTGAACTTGGGTCCTTGTGCTTGCCAGGTAGGCACTTAGACCACAGATCTAACTCCCCAGCCCTCACTCATTTTTAACAGACTGAGAGACCTGGAGGCTGCATCATCCCAGAATGGCCTGACTGGAATCCTGCTCTCCGACCCTTGTCCCATGCTGTAGGAGACTCTTCCTGGTCCTCGTCTCAGTCCAAGAAACCAATATTTGTAATCCCAAAGTTACGTTATTGGAATCCCATCAAGTTGATTCCAATCTACCACTTTCCATGCAGCCCACGGTGAAAATGAGGACACTATATTTTTAATTATCGGGGAGTCAAAGGGCTCTAGGTCCAGCCACGCAGATGGCTTCCCGGAACCAAGAGAGCGACCCAGGGCCTCACCCGGTTTTTATTCAGTGGGCAAGTGGCTTGAGGACTGAGAATTGTGGGAAGTAGGTGACTACTGTGAGCTGAGCTAGGTGTGGGGCCTACATTTACCTCTGCCATATGCAGAGAGGATATGCAGAGAGAGAGTAATCTGCATTATATAGCATTTAATGTTTTGGGAAGTCTAGGGCTTCAGCTTTGATGTAGTCTTTCAAGCCCCAGGAAGTCATAGCCTCTATCTCGAGGCTCGATCCCAGCTGGCAGCACGGAGTGTTAGCTCTACCATCCTGTCTCCACCCGGCTCACGTTAAGGAGCAGCAGGCTTACCAGGGAAACACACATGCCACCTTCAAAGACTATCACCAGCACCTCAGCTAGACCAATACACATTGCTTAAGGCCAATTGAAGGATAAACAGAAATCCTAGCCAGCTCTGTACATAACAGTATGAGGAAATAGGATCAGACTCAGTCAAAATGGAGACAGTCACTTTTCTTTCAAGGAGAGCTGCTCAGGTGGTCCCCCATACCACACCACTCCTCCTGGGATAGATCCCACATCTAGGGGGCAGCAGCTAGGACAGACTAATGAAAATAAGAAGCCATTCTTTCAGGAGACAGATGAGCCCAGGCCTACAAATGAGCTTCTGGTTACATGGAACCCTATTCAGGAGTGTCCACTTGATACTGTGTGCCAAAATGACAAGGTTGTTTCTGGGTGAACGCAAGGAGAGGGCTGCCTTCAGTGTGCACATGGCTGTTTTGTACAGTACTGTCTGAGGTTGCCCCTCATTAGTTCACAGATGGGCATATCAACCTCTGCTAACCATTTCTCCCCAGCCACCAAGGATATTCTTGGTAGTTCACAGTTGTCCCTTTTCTGTCCACTTGGCTCCCCTTTCTGCCTCCTCTCTCTCTCATCCCCACTTCTGAGAGAATTCCCCAGAGGCTATAGCAAGACAAAGCAGGAAGCTTTGCATTACCATTTTCTAGAGACACCCAGGGTCCCTGGGCATGGATAGGGCCCTATCACACTTTCTTTTGAGGGAACCCACATTCTTGTTGAAGTCATCCTGGACATGGTCGATAAGGTCCAGTTCTGGACTCTGCTAGAGCCAGTTCTAGAAGGAGGTGTAATGTATGCTTCATCGGCATCGTACCTCATAGCTGAGCCAGACAGGACTTGAGGGGTCCTGAAGGAGGACAGAGGTAAAAGGCAGGCATGCAAGTGAGGCCCTTCCATGCTCACAGTGAGTAAGATTTGACTCTCCATAAAACAAGCAGAAAACAAGAAATTGGTTGGCAGGTCTTCTTTGAAAAATGGACAGATAATGATGAGGCACCACTTCGGGCTATGTGCTCTCCTAGAGGGACCAAACCTACACAGTACGTACGTACACACATGCACCTGCACGCAGACTCTTGTACCCCCCTATTGTGCACTGAGAGGACTTGCTTTGTTCGTGTAGAGTATCCACATGAAGGTCCATCTGTTAGAATAAACAATCACAGTAAAATGCCCGGATATCCTTGGCTGACCCACAGGTGGCCGTGCATGAGGCCTCTTGGGAGAAAATGCGTAGAAGAGCAGAAAACTTCTTCTCCCACAGCAGAGCTCCAGGCTAATAGGTTGTCCCACCTTCCCCCTGCAGGTAGAGATCAGTCCCCTGGAGAATGCCATCGAGACCATGCAGCTGACGAACGACAAAATCAACAGCATGGTGCAGCAGCATCTGGATGACCCTGGCCTGCCCATCAATCCCTTGTCCATGCTTCTTAATGGCATTGTGGACCCTGCTGTCATGGGAGGCTTTGCAAATTATGAGAAGGTATGTGAAATACCCACTTTCTCTTTATAGCACCCAACTCTCAGGATAGACTGAAAATTCCAGAAATAGTCCCCAAACCCCTAAAATTAATCTTAGTCTACTGAGCAGCCTCAGCAGTGGGACAGAGCTACAGGTGGGCAAGAGCACCCAGAGACAAGGTCTGATCTAGGGCCCCAGTCCCTAGGCATCCTGAGGCAACCATGGAGACCCACTGATTGACACATGCTGAGCTGCTACAACTCTAGAGTGGCTTCTGGGTGGCTTTTAAGAGACCTGGGATTGTTAAAGGCCCATAGATTCCATTTTAGAGATGGAGTTTACAGTAGGGACGTTGCACTGATCCGGTGTAAGGACATTGCTAGAAGTTGAAGGACATGAATGTAGGCTAGCCCTGGCACCTGATAACTGTAGCACACTCCTTGTTGTTGTAAATGAAGGTTATGAAAACCTGGCCACACTTTTCCTTTCCTTCTTGCCTGTGGCTTCTTTCCTAATAGAATAACATGGGTTCAACAGTTGAACAGAGGCCTATTTGGTTCATAATACCTGAAATACTTAGCATCTGGCCCTTTGCAATGAAATGCTTATTGATCCTTGATCTAGACAGAGTAAAAACTGAGATAGAAAGGGCACTGCTGGAGATCAGGCTGTTGGGGTGGTTAATTATTTGTGGGGAAAAACACAGCATGTTGTAGTCACTCTACCACTAAACTATATCCCTGTCCCTTTTTTAAAATTTTTCCTTTGAGACAGGGCCTTGCTAAGTCTTCCAAGTTGGACTTGAACTTACTATCTTCCTGCCTCAGGCCCCTTACCTTCCTGCCTAGGATCACAGGTGTGCACTGCTTGGTCTGGTACAGGTGGTGTTCTCTTAGTGCTTTATAGTCTTCAAGTGTAGGTCAGGCCCACCCAGGAGAGGTGCAGGGTTGCGGGTCGTGGGCACTAGCACAATAGGGGGAACTAGATTTGCTCCCACCCAGCAGGATCAACTAATACAGATCAGCTATGGCTTCACTGGGGTAGAGTTGCAAACAGCCTTCTTGACTGCCCATGTGCTCCATTTATTGTGTCTAATCATACCAAATATTTTGTCTTAGATCTGAGGAGGCCCTCTTTCATGCACAGCACTCTTTCCCTTTCCCTGGGTCTTGTGCACAGTAGGTTTACAAAAGTCCATCTTGGATGCACAGATGCACTGAAAAGCTCTCTATACCTTTACAGGCCTTCTTTACAGACCGGTACCTGCAGGAGCACCCTGAGGCCCATGGACAGATCGAGAAGCTCAAGGACCTGATTGCCTGGCAGGTAGAGTGTCTAATGGCATCCTTGGTATCTGGAAGGAAGGGGAAACTGAGTCTAATCCCAGACCTGTGTACGCCTCCTCATACACATGCCTGCTAACATGGAGTCTGTAGGACCATGGTCAGCATGTGCCTGACTACATGTTCCCCTTGTTAAGTGTCAGGGCCATTCTTGACACCTCCCTAATGGACTCACCTTCTGGGTTGCCATTATGGACTCAAGCACCAAGAAAATACTCTTATGAAGACTGAAGTCTCTTTGCTGCATCAATGGTCCTGACTGCTGGAAAAATCTCCTGGTACAGACAGAACGAAAGAACATTAGCTCAGAGCTAAGAAGCTCTTAGCCCCAGCCAGTCCCCAGGAGTGGTGCCTGAGGCGCTGCAGTCCTGGAGAAATGTGTAGGTTGGAAGCTGCAGCCCTCCTCTCCTCTTGCTCTAGGCAGCCTCTGGGGGTGGTGTGTTCTTCATTGCTGTTTGCACAGCTGAGATTCTAGTGTCCTTTGCCTCTCCTCTTGCTCCTGGGCCTGCTGAGGGCCATCATCTGAAAGGGTGAATAAATCCTCCAGAGGGTGCTTTATGTGTTAGACCCTGTTGGGCTCAGCCATATAGAGCTGCCTTGCCTGATTCTCGTGGGAGCTCTGCCTACACTCACTCTTCTAGTGTGGGAAACTTACTTCATTGGGCCTCACTGTCATATGCAGAGGCTAAGAAGGATGATGTCCTCATAGTTCTCCCAAACCTAACCCTTCCTATGGAGCTGAGCAAGGTAGGGGTAAAAGGGCCTTCCCGTGGTCAGGCCCAGGGTTGTGCCCGGGCCACATTGCTGAGCTGCAGTCCCAGACACCCAGTGGGAGCCTGCAGATTCTGTGCAGCTTCTCTCGCCTGCTCCGGGGATGATGTCCTCTGCAGGGACCTTGCTGTGGACTTTTATATTCTGTCCATCGTAATGGAACCTTATCTGTGTGGCTTCTTTCTCATCAGAACCTTGGCCACTTAAGGTGGCAAGACTGAACTTCAGTTTTAAGCCAAAGTCTTCCCAGTTTGCATTTTGCTGTACAGGATGTAAGTACATAACATATGCATAACATAAAATTTATCATTTTAAGCATTCTTTAGTATACACTATAGTGGCTTTAAGTATATTCATGAAATTGTATAGCCGTCACCATCATCTCTCTCTCTGGATCTTATTTATCTCACAAAATTAAAGTTGTACTCATCAAACGATTCACCATTCCCCAATCCCTCCAAGATGGTTACCTCTCCTAAGTGGAATTATACAGCATTGTTCTTCTGTGTGGTTAATTTCATTCAGCATGATGACTTAAAGATTTTAGCATGTTGTAGCATGTTTCAGAATTTCCTTCTTTTAAAGGATGAGTAATATTTCATTATATGAGTAAACTATATTTTTATTTATTCATCTGTTGTCTAGATTGCTTGTACCACGTGTCTAGTATGAATAATGTTAAGAACACGAGTGTACAAATATATGTTCATCTCTGCTTTCGGTGTATGCCAAAACCTAGAATTCCTGGATCTAGAAAATTGTTTGATTTTGTTTTTTTTACTACTGCCAAAATTTTCTGTAGTAACTGTATTATTTTATGTTCCTGTGAGCTCTAATATACATTTCCCATTTTTCCAAATCTTCGCCAAGACTTGGTTATTTCCTGTTTCTCTATGTTTATAATAGCCACTGTGCAGATTTGTACAGTTTTAACAGATTTACATTTAAAAAGAAATACTTACATGCTGTCAAGTTTCTGTATGCACTTGACGACCATGTGCCCTAAAGTTATTTTGTGATAGAATCCCTGGAAAACAGCATTGTTGTCGGTCAGGAGCCTTGTGTTGACAGTCTCTGTTTCTCAAAAAGTGGGAGAGAGCTGCCATTTGGAATGATGCTGTAGAAACTAAAGGGGTTGAGTAAAATTCAAAACTCCCCTGAATGCTATAACACAAAAAGTAGTTTGGTCTGCAAAAGTTCTATTGATTTTTTTTTTTTCCTCGTAAGCTTTTACAGTAAATTGGATTTTAAGAGTTTCAAGTCCTACAGAGGAAAATAATTTGTTCCCTGGAGAGCAACTTTATGTCAGCACTGTGTCATCACCCCTAATAACTATATTAAGGATGAATTTTAAAGTAGCTCACAGGAAAGTTGAAAGAATCCGTTTTCTAGCAGCTTCATTAAATCAAAGAGGGAGAAAAATACATATTCAAAACATTACCTGTGATTTTGCCTTCATTTGCAAATGTTTTGAAAACGTGTGTCTTAATATCAGTAATTGAGTCTTGTGTTCATTAAAAATAAGAAATTTGGGGTTATCGGGCTACTTTGTTCTCCTTTTGTTTTTTTAGTTTGCTTGGTTTGGGCTTTTCCTTGAAACTCTCAGGGCAGAGTTTTATGCCTGGGAGTTCCAGGACTTGTGAGCAGAGTTGTGTCCCCAGTATAGCAGTGAGCTGATTCCAGGCCCACAGTTACTGGTGAAGGATTGCTGCTCAGGTGCAGGAAACCCCTCTGCTCTGCTTCTCTCTGAAATGAAGAGGTGGTACTTATCCTCCCCTCTGTAGCTGGGAGACTGGTTAAGGCACACTGCCTGAGTGTCTGTTAGATTCACAAGCCACTTCCTCAAAGGCACAGCTTATTTACCTGTCATTGTTGAGTATCCCTGCTGAGTATCCAAAGATGAATCTAGACAGTCTCATGTTAAACTGCTGTGGTGTGTCTATATTTCTTCTTTAAAATCTACAAAGACCTTGGCAAGGCTGGTACTCCTGCAGTACTGAGCTGGGCTTCCAGATGTTCTGTGCTCCTTGGCTCCTGCCCATTAGCTCAGTTGTTTAAGTTCCCTGCTTAAGCAAAGCAGTCAGGCTCAGAATTCTGTGGTTCAATCCCCAGATCCTCATGCCTTACCAGACCTGCCCTTAAGGCATCCTGAGTGGGCCAAAAAATATCCTTCAAATATTCGTGCTCCTGGCAGGGCCTGAATCTGTGCAAGAAACAGACAGGAGCAAATTCAAATGCAGCACCTCCCAGGGCGAAGGCACTGTTGGGAAAAGGCTCTCTTTGAAAGACTGGATGTGTGACTTGGAGAAAATCTGCTTCCCTTTCTGGACTCTAGAAAACTCTTCAGCAATGCAGATTTCAGGGCCTGCCTACCACAAGTCATGGCTCTGGAGGAGGGGTACAGAAAGGTACCCAGGGGGTTCTGGTGCTCAGCCAGGTTGGATACCATTTCAGACCCTAGATCTGTGGCTTTTCCTTGTGTTCTAAGCACCTCATATACTGGAGTATACATACACAGAACATTTTTTTCTCTTCTTTCATTTAGAATCTTAATTGTACTCCAGCTCCAAATAGACATAAAACTGGTGACCAGATTCCATCCTACAAGAAGTCTTTATCCACTTAATCTTAGGAATTGTTGACAGTGATGAATTTTTGCACCTTAATGTCACAGTGCAAATTGCAATTCAAGGAGTACCAGTGCTTTAAGTCAGGTAGTCTACACTCACATCCGCTAGTTTCTTCAATTAAAAGAATCTGGCTAATTAGTAAAGAGTTTTGATCACACATCACCACTAGCAACAAAGACCACTGACTTGATTACATTGCATTTTGCATATCTGAGAAAAGCTGGTCTAAACCAAACATAATTTTAGTATTCAGGTGACTGTATTTTAACCTTGACATGACACTCACAGACATACCTGCCCTTGCAGCTGGACAGACACAGCACATTTCCAGGCTACCAAAAGTTGTCCCAGCATGCCTTTCATCCCCCAAGGCAGAGCTCTGGAAGCAAAAGCATTAGCGTAAACATTTTCTACTGCTGGTCAGAATAAACTGTGGCTCGCCCCAGGGAAACTGCCATCTGCACGAGACATTCATATGGAATATTAAAGCATCTTGCCTATTTTGAAATCTCACCTGCACCTTGTGCTCTTGGTAATAACTGGCTAGAAAGGGATAACAGGCATGCGCCTTGGGTCTTTGCTTGTTTGTCAGCAAAACAAGCTTCTGTACCAGGGCAGCCTCAGAGCAGCCTGGCAGGGCTGTGAGTGTGGGGATGCTCGCTTAGCACGCCCTTTCCTAGAGGACCAAGAGAGGCAGCAGCTGTGTGCTATAAATGGCAACCAGATACATTTTGTGCATTGATTCATCTTGATAAGATGTCTTGAATTTGTTCACATGAAATTCAATTGTGTACTTATTATCCCTCTTACTAATAAATCTGCTCATTCAGACTGGTGTGCCAACCTCTTAGGAAACTCTGTTTTTAATCAGTATTTTGATTTAATTATGAATTATTAAGAGGAAGCCTCTTGGACTGATTGCATTGAAGAATAGCTAACTCCCATTCCAAGCACTGGAGGAAGCAGAGGCCAGAGACTGAAAGGGAGCCTGCTCCTCTGCCCACCTCCTCTCGCAGCAGCTCTGGGGCGACGTCTCTGCGGTTGTAAGGATGAAAATGTCTCATAAAGGTCAGCGTCATCTCCACACTCGGAAGTGAAGTGTTGGCATGGATATCTTGTGACAGCAGTGTCTGCAGAGAAATGATTATTTTTAGTTTTAAGGAAGAATAAATTTAGTTTTCCTTTCTAAATAAGAATATCCTTCCGGACTGTATATCACATATAATTAGATTCTTGTGTTTTGGAGGAGGGTTCTCAATTGTCTATAAAGGCAGTATTCTTAGCTAAAAAAAAAAAAAAAAAATGTTCTCACTATGATATGACTCTTTCCCACCACAAGAAGTTAGAGCAAAATTTCAAACTGTAGACCAATACACACCAGGCAAAGTGGTGGGAAGTTCCTGGTTGATGGGAACTCACCCTAGACATATCTAGTTGGGAACACAGTGATTTCCATTTAAGCAGTCTCGAGTCTGCAGTGATGGACTAGATTGTGTGTTTAATCAGTCACTTTGGTTTGAAAACCAAAGTAGGTGCAGTGTAAAAGGCACTGCTTTCCCATGTCGGGCCTTGCTTCTCTAGGCCATTAACCAAGAAATAAGGAATGTCATCCGCTGTGTTTCTTAGATCCCATTTTTGGCCGAAGGGATCCGGATCCATGGAGACAAGGTCACCGAGGCACTGAGACCATTTCACGAGCGAATGGAAGCCTGTTTCAAGCAACTGAAGGAGAAAGTAGAAAAGCAGTATGGTGTCCGAGCCATGGTAAGTGGGCAGGGGTGTCAAAGAAGGAGTGTCCAACTGTGCCAGGCACTCGGGGCAGAAGAGCCAAGATGGGCACAGAACAGCTGCTTAGGAAGCAAGTTGTGCAGGAGCGTTCATTAGTCTGTTAATCAGTCATCAAGCCACTTCCTTTTATTAACTGGAAATATCAGCATGAACAGCCATTTGTGGGTTTGCTTGGTCACCGAAGGCCCCAGTCGCTTACTCTAAACAGATTTGCCTTGATGTCATCAAACCACAGAGAAGCTTCACAGTGGCCCCTGGGATTTGGCAGATTGACAGAGCCCACACCCACAGGCATTCAACACACAGGAAGGACTAAGTGACACTCAGGACAGGAGCGTTCCTAATATCCTATAGCAGAAATGGAGCCTGTGAACAGTCCAAGTCAGAGCCCGTAAACCATAGCTTTGTGCACAGGGACTGATGACTGAGCTTTGAAAGTATTGCCAGATACAACCTGTTCATGGAAATGGGCCAGGCCAAGAAGGGAGTGGGGATTTCAGTGGCCACCCAGGCGCCAGTGTAGACACGGGCATTTCTTAGGCGATAGAAAGGAATCCAGCCTTCAAGAGCCCCAAACATCAGTGGAGGCATGGGGGCAGGGTGCTTATAACGAAGGGCAAACCTAGGCTTTTACAGTGAGTTTGTGAAAGATTTCTGGGTTAGGGCACAATAGAAATGCAGCTTGTGATTTTTAATGGTGCTAAAAGCCTTGCAGTTGAATTCTTATTCTGATGAGCCCCTGCCAAGCATGGCTGAGTCTCCCTGTCTCCAAGCCTGGTGCTTATCTGATGAGTGTGTCCTTAGTGTCAGGCCCAGCAGAGTGTGAATCTGATGGTGACACAGCTGCCCAGCTCCTGTCTGCAACTCTAGCAAGTGGGTGCCTGGGACTCCCAGCCCAGCAGGAGCTGCTGCAAGTAAACAGGCTCGGAACCCGGGTGCCGTGCTGGAGCACCCTGGGTATAAGGCAGTTCTTGAGTAGGGCTTGATCACTTTAGAGCTTGCAGCTCATTACAATCAGAGTTGAGAGGCAAGAAGAGTTTCAGAGAGCGTCATAAGGTGGCTCTTTCAAAGTTGCACGCCACTTTTAATTCTTTCTAAGAAATAAACACTTGTGCAGCCTCAGAGTTGCTAAGTGAAAAGCTTCCTGTTTCATCAATCGTTAAATGGAAATTTCAAACTTACAGAAAGCTGTCAGACTCACCAGGCATCATTCTTATCCTTTTCTCTGCTGGGACACATTATTTCTGAGCAAGCCTATTCTAGGGCTTAGGTGAGGAGAGAAAGGAAGGACAGAAAGACGATGTGTAGGTGATGAGGGTGAATGTGTCCTGAAGGAAAGGATTCCCCTGCTTCCTGCCAGTCCTCCTGGGATGGAGAGCGGCAGTTTGTGCCATACCCAGAGGCAGTATCATCTTCACCACATTTCCTGCCCATCTTTCTCCGGGCAGCCAAGAGGCTTACTGGTTTCCCACCATTGGGTGTTTTGTTGCCAGGAGCTGCCTTTTTGAGTCCTCCTCCGATGGGGAACCACAAAGGCGACTCGAGCCTTCCCACATTTAGCAAGCATGGGAGCAGGTGCGTGGCGCTCTGGTTCTGAGAAATGTGACATTAAAAGCAGTCTGAGAGGCACCTTGCCTGTCTTACCAACTTTGGAAACTTACAAGCATCTCAGAGTATTTTGAAGAGCAATATCGTATCATCCTGTTTCCAAAAGAGCAGATTTAAAAATAAAGTACCGACAGAAAAGGCAATAAACCATTTTGTCCATAGTTTGAACCATTCTAAGACTCAGAAAGAGAAGATTTGAATACCCTCTGACATAATAATACATAGGCCCATCTGGCCCAGTCTATTTTGGCTTTTGTCTTGCCAGTCCTGGAGCTCCTTGGGGAGAGACCAGGAGTATGAGTGCCCTCAGCACTGGCATGCAGCCCCAGGGGCATTGGCCTTTAAACTGTAAGCTCATGAAAAGATTTCTATGTTTCCTACTCCGTCCTCAACCCCGTCTTCGTTTACCTCTTCCTCTGAGTGTGGAAGAGCAAGGGAACCACCATGGGAGGCCAGGTACTCACTCAGGACCTCCAGACCCATCTGTTCTGCTCGCTCCTACACCTGCTCCATAGCCAACCCACAGCCCAGCATGCCCTGCAGTTTGCCCCACTACCATGACTTGCACATGACGCCCCATAATGGCTAGACAAGAGCCGCAAGTCACCCTTTATCCCCCACACCACATCAGTGCTAAAAGACCTCCCTCAGAATGCTGGGCCTCACCTCACCACCTTTGCATTACCATGGACCCCTGACCTGGCTGCCTGCTTCCAGGGCTTCTCCTGTTCCTGGCCCCAGACCTTGCAAGCCCTCAGTAGAGCACAATGTGTCACCCTGTCAGTCTTGGTCTACAGTTGGCATTTGAAGGTCCAATGGGACCGTGTGGAAGGTCCCATTTTCCCAGTATACATAAAATATACTGGTTTCTCGCCCTCAGAGTGACCCTACCCGCTACTCCTGTTCATGATTTGGTGGACAGCTACCACCTCTGGTTGAGAACTGTGAGTTTTTCTTTCAGACCCTGCTGGCAACAACAGTAAAATAAGGAGAGCTGCCATCCACAGTGTGTCAAGCCAGCCCTCTTGCTTCACCCACAGTGCGTCTTCAATCTTCGGGCAAGAGGAAGATCCCTGTGTGCTCCAGAGGAAACTAAGGCTCAGAGCAGCTCCTTATTTAATGCAAGGTTGCACTGTTGACGCCAGACCCACAGCTCTAGCCTGGCCCAGCACATGCGCTCTTAACTTGCTGGCTTTCCTTCTGGGACAGGCAGATGTAGGTGCCCTCACAGTGTCTTGGACCAGCAGCCTCACCTGTCAGTTCTGGGGGAGATTCTAGTTGCTTCCGATAAAAGCAATGAATGTGCTGCTTCACATCTCTAGAGGCTTTATTCAATAAAGACAGAATTGTGAGGCAGATAGTCGAATCCAGTTTCCAGTGAATACCCTGGGGTATACACACTGCAAGAGTGGCTTCTGTCCCTGCTTGGCCAGAATCCTACCCCTGCCATCCTCTTATTTATCTGTCTTCATCCATGCTCAGACATCCTGGGCAAGACTCAGTTCCACCTTCCAGGTGGCATCACGGCCCTTGGTGGCACTAGAAAGCTGAGGGGCTGCTCTCTAGCTGCCCTGACAGCTGGAGTGAGGCTGTCCTTAGCAGTCATCTCCCCCTCCTGGTCTCTGACTAGCTCCCTCCTATGTGCTGCTTGCTCATTGTTCAGCTTCTTATGTTGTAGAGATGTGGTTACTATGACCCGTTTTATCACAAAAGTGTGAAAACACGCTGGATGCTATTAAATGCCAGTGCCAGGGCTTCACCCAAATGTCAAGCTGATCAAATTTCTTCTCAACTGTAGCCTCAGTTGTAGCCTCCACTCCATCAGATGCTGCTTTTCCACCTGCTCAGTACAGAGTGGAGCACGGAGTCAGCATCTTCCAAGCCTCGGAAATGAGCTGCTGGCTCTCTTCCTTCCACCTAGATCCAAAAAGGATCATGTTGAAGTCAAACCAGAGGCAGTTCAAGGGGCAGCAAGAAAACAGCCCCTCTCCAGTAAGAAAACAGGGTGGCTTGGCTAGGGGGGCATTCAGGAGCACAGGCTCCCCCGTCAAGCTCATTCCCTCCTCTCAGCCTGTGAAAGAAATGACCAAAGACAGTGTTGAATTGGAAAGACCGCAGCTGCCAACAAACTGCATTTAAATGTAAAGGAAGACAAAGTCCTGTAGAGATGTCAGAGAGACAGTGCGATGGCCCAGGTGGCTGGGATGGTGCCAAGACTGCTGTATGTAACAGTCGGGGGGAACCTAAAGGACATGAGGAATGATTCCTTGGAATCACGGGGAATAGCAAAGATACAAAACAGGTCTCTGGGGCCAGGAAAGGCTAAGAGGAGAAACCCTTTAGAGAGATGGCACTGGGCTGCCCGGCAACAGTGCTGTGGAAAGGCTGTGACAAGGACATGGTGTGGCCATCAGTCTCTGGATTTTGTTCTAGGAAATGTCTTCACACTTGGGGATAATCTATAGGTAACCATTTCCCTTTGTTTCCTCATAAAAGTCAGCCAGTTTACAAAGCTGGGAGATAGCTCAGAGGTCTAAGCGCCTGCCTGGCAAGTACAAGGATCCAGACTTGATCCCAGGTACTACATACCATGCCGGCCCAGGTTCCGACACTGGGCATGATGGTACACCCCTGTAATCCCACCTCTGAGAAGACTGAGACAGGAGGATCACTATAAGTCCAAGCTGTATAGCGAGATCCTGTACCGAATAAATAAATTTTAAAAGGTGTTTTTTTTGTAATTAGTGAAAAAAAAAGGGTTAACCAGTTACAGTAGACATCTTCATTAGGCAAATTCTAGATATTTACTGTCTGCCAGGGTCCACTTTCTGTGGCCAACCACTGTTCGTGCAGATGAAGTTTTCCTACAGTGCAACCATACTCGTGTCTGTATTCTCCGTGGTTGCTTTTATGCATCCCCAGCCAACTTTGGATTCAGGGGGACACATGCCCTATGCTCATGGAGCGTTATCTGGTCTTTTGTAAGAACTCCTGCCCTTTTGCAGTTTTGAACACTGCACTGCTAAGGGGATAGTTTATTTGATAAATACATCAAATTTTATTTAATTTGAGTTAATGGGTGAGAGAATGTGGCTTACTTTCAGAGGTAGGAAAAGCATTAAATGACTGTGACAGCCCCTTCTTAGCTCTGAGGCCTGGAAGGCCATAAAGCAGATATCCCACAGGGTCTGGCTGTATGAGGCACTGGCGCTGAGCAGGAGCGATGGGTAGGCTGCGTCGGTACTCAGCTGTGACCTGTGGGAACGTGGGTTCCACATCCTCGGTCGGCTTAAAGGAAGAGGCTTGCATATGTGCCCACATCTGGCTCAGGATGCAGGTAGAGCAGCATTTCCTATTAGGTGTCAGCTCATGCTGTACTTCACTGACACTTGTTTTCACACTGTTCAAGATGTCAGAGAGAATGGAGGGCTCCATCCACAGACCATTGTTTGCCAGAGTGTGCCATCAGTGCGCTCCTTAACAAAGAGAATGAACTTTTACAACTCTGTTTCCTCTCGTGTGAGGCATGCTCACTCACTTTTGCATAAGTGGCAGGCAGGAGCCTCTTTCTGTAGTGAGAGGGTCCCAGGCATAGGATCTGTGCATCTGTAGGATCTGCGTGGTGCGTTAACATGCAGAGGTGCGTGGAGTTCATTGAGTGATCTGGCAGCATCTTTAACCACACCTCGATGTTATTCTGTACATGAAACTTTCTGCTCAGTATGTTTTGCTTTGAAGCAGGATGATGCATTGTGCTCTCTATGAAGGCAATTACATGTAAAATAAAACGGCCAAGATACATTTTGGTAATTTTTTTTTTTTTTTTTTTTTTTTTTTTACATCAAGTCAGGTTTAAGAGTTGTTAAAATAATCATCACTTTTGTCCTCAGCTGGGAACAAGAATAGAAACTGTTTATAGAACTGGATGCTTGCAATTTGTCTTCCATAATACTAAGACCACTTAGCTGCGGGAGTCGGACTATGGTTGGTGCAGGCATCAAAATTCTCTCTCTTCCCCCTCAGCCCTCAAGTATGGACGACAGGAGAGGCAGCCGCCCTCGATCTATGGTGCGGTCCTTCACCATGCCTTCGTCATCTCGGCCTCTGTCCGTGGCTTCAGTCTCTTCTGTATCATCCGACAGCACTCCTTCCAGGCCAGGCTCTGATGGGTGAGTTGGGCTCTGCAGCAGGGAACTCCAAAGAAGGAAAGGCTTTCAGGCATGCATCCCATGAGGAGCCACCAGCTTATCACAACCAAGCATTATTGTTTTCTTAATATTATCTTTGAAACTGAGACCTCCCAATACTATGACAACATGAAGTTCAGTGTCTCATGAGTGTTGAGAAAACAGTCCTTGGTTTGAGTATTACTGTGGGCAAAGTTTCCATCAAATTTTAAAACCTTCAGGGAGCATTCGATCCTCTTCCATGTACTGCAAAAGAGTCAGTCCCTGCTGTCCTGAGTGTGGCCCTTTCATCTCATGCTCTGCTCTAGAGTGCCACCCAGAGAGGGAGCTGGTGTGTTCCAAGCATGTGCAGCCTCCAGGGTCCCCCTCGGGTCAGCTGTCATATGATCAGAGGTTATATGGCAACTGGCTGATCTCCCTTCTTTTCCTTCTTCCTCCTCTTCTTTTGTATGGCAAAATTACTTATTATTGTTTCTGATGAGATTTATTATCTTATAAATGGAAACTACTGAAGTTGAATGGATGGTCATTTCTGAGAGGGACCATCTGTCCCACACTGTCTACGACCTCCTTGGAAGATATATTACCCTTTTTTATTATGCTAAAATACACAGTAACACATAGCACTTTTCAGTGTCATAGTTCAGTGGCATTAAGCACATTCACATGGCTATAAAGCCATCATCATTGTCCATCTCTGTAGTTCTTGTCTTAGCACCTCCTGGCAATAGCCACGCTGCTTTCTTTCTATGCTCTGAGGATACCACCACACCCAAGAGGTGTCATGACCATCTTTTTGCAAGACCATGTTGGAGACCTAATTTTGTTCCTGAAAGCACAGAGTAACAAAGAGAGGAAAAGCATAGAGTAACAAAGAGAGGAACATAGACCTACTAGTTAGACTAGTTAAGTAACATTGAACATCCGCTGTGGCTTTTCCAGGAGTGCAGATTATTATAAAGACAACCCCTGGTTGACGTTCTATGTGTGTGTTTGGTGGCAACCGTATAAAGTTTATTCTTATACAGAGAGAAAAAAATGTGGCATGCAAATAAAGTATCAGAGCCTTTCTAATTATTTTACTGTCAAAATTTTACACAGTTTTGTGTTTGTCTAAGCTCATTTGGTTTAAAATCCATCACTATCAAACCTGCCGGCTCCTGGCTCCTGCCACTTAGGCCCAGACTTCCAGAATATCCCCAGGGCTGGTTCAGTTCAAAGTTCCCTTTGTTGCCAACGACCGATGCACTGAACAGAGAACTGCGAGCTATCCCCACATTTTTTTTCCTTAATAGTCATTTTTATCAGTGTCTGATATTTAGAAGGCCAAACCCACATGGAAATTCTCAATTTACAGGTGTTTAAATCATGAGTGCGTGTCACTTAGAACAAGATTACTAAAGAAATGTAATGCAGCTTCTCTTCAAGAGAATCCCCAGGCTGGTTAGGAAAAGGTTTTTATATTTCCAAGAGCACAGGGTTTAGGAGAGAAATTGATGTACAGATTTTAGACACAGAGTAGTGCGTGCAGCCAGCTCCTCCCCGGGAGGCATTTGTTTAACCTTTAACTGCAAGGTGTCTTTATTAGAGTCTCCTCTTTGTTCCTCTTTGGGATGCGCATCCTTCACTAGCTAACTAACATGGAGAAAATGAAGCCTGGTCTCCAATGGCACAGGTTCTGTGCAGAGTAAAGTTCAGCCCGTCCATAGTTGCGTCTCATAATGTGAAACATTTAAAACATCCTGTCTTCCTCCGCTGGGCGGCCCGCCCTGGCTTCCTCCCATATCCAGAGCTACTCACTGAACCTTCTCTTGTATTACATTAATTGTCTAAGTTTTCCAACACTCAAAGTAAAATCATGAAGAATGTTGGCTTTATCTTGCCCATTACAATGTGTTATATGCAATATCTTAACATTTGAGATATATATTAAAGTCCAGGTGTCTCAAAATGCTTTTGTGATCAAAGTTTATTCATTAAAAAAATAAAAAATAATAATAAAATTTAAAAAATAGGGACTGGGAATATAGCTCAGTAGAATAAGCACTTGCCTGGCAAGCGTCAGGTCCTGAGTTCAATTCCCTGTACCACAAAAACATAAATAAATAAGCAAAGTTTATTGATCTATTTCATCTTTTTTTATTTTTTATTTGTTTTTAGGGAAGAGTGTTCAGGGTCTCACTGCTAGATCCAACTAGTAGTGATCCACCTGTTTACAACTTCCCAAGAACTGGGATTACAGGTGTGGGCCACCATGCCCAGACTCAATTGCAGTGTCAGCATGTCCCGGGGGTCAGGCCAGCACCGGAGGCCCAGGGATTGAACCTCTGGCCCCTGCGCCTGCTTGCAGGCACTTTATAATCTGCTGAGCTATTTGACTGGCCCCCATCAAGCATTTTAATTTTTCAACTTCACATTATGAGGACCTTTCAGGGACCATATGCAGAGTGGTACAGGGAGATATTGGGCCCATCCGCCACCTCAACCATTAGTAATCATTATCCCATCTTCTTCCCTTCTGTAATCCCATCCAGCTCTTATCCCATATTCTATTCACAGCAAATCTTGAATATTTTAGTGCTTTATCTATAGATAGTTCAATGGAATATCTAAGAGGTTAAGAACTTTTTTTATAAAGCATAACTATTTTACTTGATTATCACACACAAAATATTATAGAAATTCTATACTTATTATCATGATATGTTAGTGCTTATTATCTTCACCAGTGTTATGGATTTTTAGTTTGTCTGAATTAAGACCAAATAAGATCCTCACCTTGGGCTTCATGGTTATCTTTTGAAGTCCCGCTCAATCTACTTTTTGGGGGCCTGGGGGAAGGTACTGGATTGAACTCAGGACCTTGCGCTTGCCATTCAGGTGCTTATACCACTGAGCTATCTCCCTGCACTTCAACCTACATTTTAAAGGATTCACTCATAATTTATTGTTGAAAATCTAGGTTGCTCCTGCTCTGTCCAAAGTCTGAATTTTCTAGATTGTGGTTCCTTCAGTGTTGTTTGACATTTGTCTCCACCCCCTATATTTCTGGAGCTTTGATAGCTGATTCTAGTGGTTTGATCAGATTCAAGTTTGATTTAGAGAGTAGGTGATTTCATAGTGTGCTGTATGTTTGTAGAGTCAGAGACACCATATAACTGGTTTCTCTCCCTTAGTGATGTTAACAGCAATTAATAATCAATGCTGAGGTTCCTCATAGTTGTTTAGTGTCTCTACCTTTCTGCTCAGCTCTGTTACATTGGGAGAGTCAGAAGATGGAAGTATAAGTCTTACTTTCAGCATTCTGAATCTTCAGAGGATTTAAAAAGCTATTGTGGGAGTGATTCTTCTCTTCCTGGCCCATCTAAGTGTTATTTCCAAGTGACCTATGCCATATTAGGGATCCAGATTGTGTGGTGACTGCTCCTTATTCAGAGCAGTGGCTAGGGTTAGGTTTAGGATTAGGGTTAGTATTAAGGTGTTCCATTTAGGAATTAGCTTCAGAGAAACCACAGCCAGGACCAAATGTGTCTGGGTATTGAATTTACTCTTTCCTTAGAGAAGCCTGTATATTTTCAAATAATCAGGAATTGAGATTTGAAAGTTGCTGTGACATCTGGCCAGGTCAGGGCCATCTTGGTCTGAGCTGGAGTTTGTCCTGCCACCTAGCTTGGGGCCTGGCTGGATGTGGGGCAGGTAGAGGACAGGGAGCCTCTTCTGTTACTTCCCTTGATTATATGAACTAACTTGTAGGCCTCCATTGATAATGACACATGTATCCAAAATTACATCACAGATCCTTTTTTTCAATATGACTATGGAAGTAGAACTTCTTTGAAGATACCATATCTCGTTAAGTACCACTTCACATGCTGTAGCTTTAAAATATGATGTCCCCTGAATAATACCTTACATGTGGGTTGTGCAGTTAGATTTTTAAGCCATTTTCATACTGTTTTCCATCTGGTCCTCTCACTTAACTCCTTTCTTATAGCAGGAGGCTAATGAGATTTCAACGTTATATTTCTTCCCCCTCTTAGTATGACTTACTAGAAGGAGAAGTGGTGGGAAAGCCAACCCTGTGCTGGAATAGCAAACTGTACCTTTTGACATGTGCTTTACATTTGAAACTTGTCCAGGATCCATTCACTCAGTAGTCTAACCATTAAACTGGTTTTATGCTGTTTGAAGTCAGGGAGCAGAGGGTGGTGGTGTTCTTGGTCCCTTTAATGAATGAGAAGAAGAAAATCCAAGGGTCAGAAAACACTGAGGTTCATGAGCAGGTGCCAGAGCTTGGTCCTCTGTCTCTAGCTCAGTTCTGAGAGCCCAAGAACATTTTCAAGCACCTACAATATAGAGTCTGCTTGCTTTTGGCTGAGCCATCCAAAGAGCTTCACATGGAAACTGCTCATGTATCTCTAATCAGAGGAACTTGGTCAGCATTAAGGAGCCAGAAGTCTCTCTACATTGGCATATGCAGATTTTTCCCATTGCATTGTGAATATATCACTATAAATTTTTAAATACATGTAGAATGCTGTCCTATCATCATAAATCAACAAAAATTCCCAGCATCATATGGAATTATATGGCCATACTTCACATTTCCCCCAGGTCTGACCAGCTATTCTATATTATTGTCTTATAAGTATTCTTTTTCCAGTTAGCTTTGATTGAGATCCAAACACGCTCTTTGCAGTGGGTCATTATGTGTCTGATGTCCCACTGTACCTCTTTCTGGATCATTCCTTCCCTTTTAAAAGCCTGCAGTTCCCAGGCAGCACAGAAGTACGCTGTGAGTGACTTTACATATCTCTGCAGGGTGAAGAGCAATTGCTGTCCTATTAAGACATCACTGACTTAACCGTTTCTTTTAGGTTTGCTCTAGAGCCTCTGTTGCCAAAGAAAATGCACTCCAGGTCCCAGGACAAGCTGGACAAGGATGACCCAGATAAGGAGAAGAAGGACAAGAAGAAAGAGAAAAGGAACAGCAAACATCAGGAGATAGCTGATAAAGAATTTAAGCCCACTGACATCTCCGTGCAGCAGTCGGAGGCTGTGATTCTCTCAGAAACAGTAATTTAACTGGGGATCTTGCTCTGCTCTGGGATTTGCCTCTGCTCCACATGTAACCACTGGGGCTATCAATTTTATTTTACTGAATTTTTGGTAAAACAGTAATTTGAACTTCTGGGCCCCCCCCCCCCCCCACTAACTTTGAATAACTGAATGCTATAAGGGAATCAGAAATAAAGAACAGGGCATCTCTTCTCTGGAGGTTTGTCTTAGCCCTCACCCTCCATTCCAAAGGGACTCCGGTGAGGTCAGTCTCCCCCAGGGCCTTCGCATGTCTGGGCTCTTTGCAGCTCTGCTGGACTCGGTTCCCACGGATGAGGCTTGAGTATCTTAAGACCATCAGCATGTTTGTGTTGTCAGAAAGCTGTGCTCTATATTGACTGATGCCTCTCCCTTGCCCCTTCCTGATCACAAATCTGAGCCAAGTGTTATAAGCTGCTCAGCTAGAATCCAAAAGCATCTTCCCTCAGGGTTCTACCAGCTGGATCCAGTGTCCTGTTATCCTCCTGGCTTCATCTGGTCCACATTCAAATCTCTTGGCCATTTCTCTGAAGGATTTACAGGGATTTAGCATAACACGAGCTGGAGAATTGACATTAGAAGCAGATTTCAGTGTCTTGTGTTCATCCCATAGTCCTGGTCATGCTGGTCAGTGAAGTTGGGGGTTCTGATCCTGGATTGGGCCTTGGGTGGGGCTGTCTGTAGTGCCATGTTTGAGGTGCAAGTATAGAATGAGGCTCAGACTGCCTCTGAAAATGCTGTGTGTACTAGAACAAAACTAGAGAGGGCCTCATTTGTCCTCTTTGGAGGTGAAACCATACTGGAAGCCTCTTCTGACAGCAACAGATGAGCATCTGTAGGGTACACCTTTCTGGCCAGTAGCCTGTGACTGGGCCAGCTCTCCCTTGGCTGGGATTAAAGGAAGGATTGCTTTATTGAAAGGCTCAGGTGGGATCACTTTTTAGTAAGACACACTTCATTGCTTGTTTATATTTTGTAAACTAGAGAGTTATTTTTCAGCTCTAGTGGGGGTCCTGTGTTGCTTGCCTAGAGGTGGAAGGCAGATGCTAGAGCTGTGCCATGGCTCAAGGTCACTTGAAGGTGACTGCCCCTCCGACACCTGTGGCTGAGCTCTAGCTGCAGCTGGGCTCCAGGGTCTCAGTGCCGCACACAAGAGACCAAGGACACACACAGACAGGCCAGAAGGAGGCACCTGCCAGACACTGTCATTAAGTGCCTGGGCACTGGGCCTCGTGTAGTGCCTTGATATTCTTTTGAATTCTCTGCATTTTCTGTCCACTGTCTTGACTTCAAGGAGGCAGCAACCCTAAAATGCCAAATCCCATCTTGATTCCTGAAGCTTCACAACATCGTGAATGGGTAGAGGAACTAACAACATTTGAATATTCACCAAGGGTCAGCTATTGTCCTTCTACATTTTTGTTTAAGCTCTATTCCAAGATATTAAAACAGAGGCCTCCAAAAAGTGGCGCCAAGTAGCAGAGCTGCCCACAATGTGCTATGTGAACAGAAGTCCCAGGACATAGCAGATACCAAGCCACCACAGTGCAGGTTCTGTGCCTTCTAGCAGTGGCCCGGCTCTCTGTGAGAACGCCCTGCCCTCACCTAACAGCTAGGTGCAGTACCACGTAGGCTCCCCATAGCTGACCCTAAATTCCCTGAACACATCACAGGAGCTCAGGAAGGACCAGGTTAAGGCCTTGTCCACACTGTTCATGTGACCAAGGCTGTGAATGACATCTGCTATATTACCCAGAGAAAGCATCCTGTTTTCCCAATGGATCCAGTCTAACTATCCATCTTGCACAAGGGCTAGCAAGGTCTCTGAGGGTACTTAGGCTCCTGGAGTTTCCTAGCCAGGTCTCTGGGAGACTAGGGAAAGAGAGCCAGCCATGGGAGAAGGTTCCCTCCAGAGAAGCAGCACATTTCCTGGGTGACACTAGTGTATACCCTGCCCCCTGTACCAGTTTTCCCTGGGCACCTGGTTCTGCTGTCACCCTCCCTGACACAGGCTCTCCAGTCTGTATGTGTTTCTGTCTTCACCCCCGAGGGGCTGAGCTCAGCCCCCTACTTGACCTGCATTACCAACAATTTCATGACATTTGACTGCTGTCTCTGTGTCTCCCCATCAAAGCCGCCTTGCACTCTGACTCAGAACATGCCCCTTACAGGGAAGGGTGAGTGGAGCTCCTGACAGTCCCTGAGTCCCTGTTACAAGCCCACATGCACAGACATCCTCAGCCCAGCATGCAGGCTGGACCTCCCTCAGCAAGGAGGCTGCCGGGATGCACCCATTCTCTCCCTGAGGGGAGGCAACTGCATGTGGGCCTCCAGTAGCACAGGGTGCTTGTGAAGAGGGTTACTCATCGCCCCAGGACCCACTTCTTCTTTCTTTCTAGGTTACTCAGCCTCCAGATGACCACTGGCTTTGTGGGCGTCTTCTGGGGTGGATGCTTATACACACACACACACACACACACACACACTCACATACACACACACAGTCAGGCCCCCAAGCCAGAGCTGTCCCCTGCTTGCCCTTCCTGTGGGGACACACTCCACTTCTGCTTTTTGTCAGGTTGAATAATTTCTGATTATCCCTGCCTCCGAGTATTTTGTAATTGCTGGCATTCTCTGAGGCCTAATGATCTGAGACCAAGTCGGAAGAAATATATAAGTAAAGTTTACTCGTGCAACAAACAAAGGGAAAGGGCTCAGGTGGGAAAAGGTCAAGTGCATCTAAAAGTCAGTCATGAACAGTAGAGAAACAAAGAATTCCTAACCAGAAATGATAAAGTGTAAGAGAAGAAACAACAACAACAAAAAAAAACCCTACAGGAAGTTTCTAGATTTTATTCCACTCATGACCTTTTGGTGACTATCCTGGGTATTGTGGCATCTGAATGGTTTACTGCAGCGGTGCCACCTTTGTGTCACATTCCTAAAGGCTGTGATGTGCCATCCACCCCCAGCTATGTGACTAGAAAAGTGTGAGACCCTGCGGTGGCATGCTCTGGCTGCTTTACCGAAGTGCCACACAGCACATGTACAGGCTGGCTTTTATTCTCTCTCCTGGCAACTAGACATCCAAGATCAAGGTGTCAGCAGTGCTGGGAGGGAGAATCTGCTCAGGGTCCCTGCCTGCAGCTTCTGGTGGTGAATGGCATTCTTTGGTGTTCCTTGGTTTGTAGAAGTGTCACCCTGCCTTCATCCCCACGGGAGACCCTTCCTGTACCATGTCTGTACGTTTTCCCTCTTTCATGAGGACCTCAGTCACACTGGATTATGATCTGCCCTGATGACATCATCTTGCCTCAGTAGTTTACAAAGCCCCCATTTCCAAATGTACATTATGAGGTACTCAGTTTTGAAGGAGTCGTAACTAGAATATAACACACCTTCACTATGCTCTGTCTGTTCCTCCTTATAGATAAGTCCTCTGAGGCCCCAGAGACCGAAGAGCCAGGTAATCAACGTCATTGGAAGTGAAAGGCGCTTCTCGGTGTCCCCAGCATCACCATCCTCCCAGCAGACGCCTCCTCCAGTCACACCCAGGGCCAAGCTCAGCTTCAGTGTTCAATCAAGTAAGTGGGGCCTCCCTCACCCTGGAGTCTGTGGCGTCACTCTATGGCCTGAAATCAATCCCTAGGTCCACCAAAACAAAATAAAATAAAATAAAAAATATTTAAACCATGTACCCTTGTATCAGTTACAGAAAATAGTCTAGTTGCTCCTCCCAAGTTACATGCTGGATTGCCATATGACCCAGTAATTCTGCCCCTAGGCCTTTAGCCCCTACAATTGAAAATAAGAATTCTAATAGGTATTTGCTTGTTAATGTTCCTTAGCACCATTATTCACAATGCCTCCAAAGTGGAAATAACCCAGTGTGTCAGAAGTTGAACTGAGGGCCAGCTCAATAGCTCAGCAGATTAAAGTGTCTGTAAGCAGGCGCAGGGGCCAGGGATTCGATCCCTGGGCCTACCATGTTGGCCTCCCTCCCAGGATATGAGAAGGCAGTTAAGACTGGGCATGTAATCCCTGCTCTTGGGAGGATATAAACAGGCAGATCACTAGAATCCCATCTAGTAGAGAGACCCTGAACACCCTGTAGACCCTTCCCTAAAAAACACACGCAAAAAAAGAAGTTGAACAGATTGATAAATGTACACCCAAAGAACTATCCGGGCCACGTACCACCATAGAAGGGGATGCAGCTCTGGCACATGCTGCAGCATGGTTAATCCTCCTGATCGTGAGGCTCAGTGAGCAAGCCAGCCACAGGAGGACGTGCATCATGATGTGCGGTGTCTGGATTAGGCAGACTGATGGAGGCAGAGGGTAGAGGGAACCAGAAGCTGGGGGGAGAGAAAGACGGGGAGTTGTTGTTTGAGGGCTATAAGGTTCCCATTTAGAGTTGTGAACTTTGGGCATAGATAGCTGCAATGACCTCGCAGCATTGTCAGTGCCATTGGATTGTCCATTAAAAGATGGGTTAAAATGGAAAATATTATGTCATGTCTTTTGCCACAATAAAAGGAGCCACTGCTGAGGACAGTCTCCCAACCAGAAGTCTTCTTGCCCTAGAACAGCTTCCAACCTGGGAAGTGTTTTCTTAAGAAAGGATTTCTCAGCAGATGAATCACTGGTGAAAACTCCAAAAGACACACATCAGTAAACATATCAATTTTTCTCTCTTTGATGTGAAAGAGAACAAATCATTTGCAAGAGTCTCGACAAGGGTTGCAAAAATACTCTGCCTCAGTAATTATTCCCCCTTTGAAAACAGCCATTTTCCCGTTTACTTTTGCCATCAACTGTCCTTCCCTCAGCTTACATAGAGCGACAGTGACTGCAGCTGTTGGCACCTTTGTTCTGCACAGTTGTGAGTGTTCCTGTAGAGAGAGGTGAAGGGTGGGTGGCTGGCTGTGCGCGGCATGGCTGGACTCTGCTTGCGAACCATTTCTGATAGTGACTATGGCAGGCCTACAACAGAGACCTGGCAGGACTTGAAGGCAGTGCAGCTAGTCCTTGTGACACCAGCTAGGCAGGGAGGGAGGACCAAGAAAGGCCAGGTGACATCAGCGATTTCTAGTGGATGGATGCCTTGCTATAAGCTCTGGTTCTAGGTAACTTGTGGTACCTTTTATTCCCTTTCTAGAACATTCCATCTGGAGGGAATATCACCCTTTATTCTCTCTACCTTGTGGCTTCTGCTCTGCTGCCAAGTGGCTGTATGACATAAAGTACTTCACAAGCAGAGAACAGGAGCAGCCCTGGAGCCATCAGGTTCCATGAGTGTGTAGGCCTGATTTTAAATAGAGCCCTATTTTCCAGGTTTGGAGCTGAATGGCATGACAGGGATGGACATGGCCGATGTCCCTCCCCCTCTACCGCTCAAGGGCAGTACCTCAGACTATGGGAATGTGATGGAAAACCAGGACCTGATTGGCTCCCCAACACCTCCCCCGCCTCCTCCACACCAGAGGGTAAGTGTAGATCTGCCTCAGGGACTTGAACAACACAGCGAGCCCCTGTTCCTGGTGTGAGCAGGTTTACTATGGGTTAACACGAACAATTATGAGGTGGTTCTAGTTGGATTTGGAGAGGTGCCAAAGCAAGAAGGACTTCAGTATATATGGCCTAGGCTTCTGCGTCATCCTCACTGCAGTGAAACACTCATCCCAAAATCGTGCTTGGAACAAAGACAAGAAAAGTAGTTCTAAATGGTTGTCATTGCCTCAGAGGTCGTTGCAGTGAAATTCTGATTCAGAGAAGTAGCTTTGCTACCAAGACACCGGGCTGACTAGGTTAAGTGTTGGCCATGTTGACCTATAAGGGGGGCAGCTCCTCCTAGCACTAACTTATCCCTGAAGTAGCTCCTGTTCCACATGTTCCTCCAGCTGGCATCACACTCATGCTGGCAGCTGCTGGGCACAGCTTTCCTTTACTGCCTGAGACCTCCTATCCTTTTGGATTGGGTCGCTGGCTGCTAGCAGTGACCTTTCTGAGTGTGAGCAGCTAGCAAGCCCCTCTGCAGCACCATCCCCAGAGTGCCACCCCTTGCACATTTCTGTTTTAGTCAGTAACCCTGTCTCATTTGCTCTTGCCAAGTGTCCTCAGGAGCCGGCCAGTAATGCAAATATTAGTAACAAGTGTTATCCTATTTAGACCAGAGCCTCTGCTACCAGGTGCCAGTTCGAGCAACATTCTTTTCAGCTCCACCAAGCTGAGTTCCTGTTCGCCCAGCTGCTATCTTGTGTTGCCTGCCCCTGAGCCCCCACTTCCTGCATTCTCCATAGTTTAGGGTATGGCATGCGGAGAGGTCAGTCTTCAAAGGAGGTGTTGTGTGGCTTCTACGACAGCTGCTGGAATGTGCACTCCCGGGCCCATCCCCCAGACTAAGACATTCACAGCTTTATAAAATTAAGTTAGCAAAGTACCTTGCTCATGTTTGTGCAGCTGGTCGTATGGTTTGCTGTTGAACCTCTGTAAAGTAATTATACGGCACAGAATTTGTGTGAAGCATCAAAGATGTGAAGTTGTTAGATGGTTCATGGTGTGTGTGTGTGTGTGTGTGTCTGTGTGTGTGTGTGTCTGTGTGAGTGTGTGTTTCTCCATAAGCATTATAAATTGTTCACGCTATTTCTTTGGCTTTTTGACTCAGTGGTTTCTAAAGTTTTAAACCTTTCTTGTGATAGGAGTGGAGGAGAGCGGGTGTTTATTAACAGTGTGCATTTGACACTTTCTTCTAGATATGAAATCTAAAAACCACTGGATGAAAGGGCCAGGTGGTTTTCATGAGGCCAAAGGGCCATTTAAATAGCTGCTGTCTCCCTAGAGGTTTCAAGGTCAGGAACTGGCCTTGGAGAAGGGACCAGGTTTCCTTCTGAAAAGGGCTTTGCAGGGACAAGAAGAGTTCACTGCAGTCATGAAAATATAGATGTGAGCTTCCTGGGCACTTGTAACCACATGCATGTTATCACAAAATGAAAAGCAAAAATATCCCCCAGGTCTCCCTACACTGCAAGTTGTGAACTTAAAATTAGTGCAGATTTTGTTGTTGTTATACATAAACTCAGGGGTAACACTTTCTGTTGTTTCCATTTCTCGAATGCATCATTTGAAGCTGCTGGTGTCACAAGGAGTTGATTAAGTAAAGAACTAATATGCATGAGCTTTGGCTCAATTTATAAAGAGGGTTGAATTCAATTAGATTAATTACTCAATTCTTTGCTACTCGTTTCTTGTTTAATTTCCTTGCAGCATGAGAAAATGTTCAGGTGACAGGCTGGTGGTTAGCGTGTCATAATTAACAATAGTGTTTCCCTGGTTGCCTCCCTTTGCGCAGGCCTGGGGAGCCATTTAGGATAATGATCATTCATCTGCCTCAGGGACTGTGATCAATAGCTTCCTGTCACTCTCATTGATCGGCTTCAGGCTTGTAGGCAACTCTATCTCTGGTTGTTGCCATTTTAAACTGACATTTCTTTGGAAATGGCCCTGTGACCAGTAATCTGAGCTATCATTGTACTTAATGGTGAGAAGCCTGACATTCTCATATCTGGCACAAAGGGCATCTCTAGCATCATCTTTGTATCAGATTATATTGGTCTGACCTACAATTATTCATGGAAACCCATGGTATCAGTCCTGGAATAGCTATTTCTCTTGACCATTCTCACCACGCTTAAAAAAGACTTGCTGTTAGTTCCATTTCCTTTTTATAATATCTGAGTGTCACTTTATGCTCTCTTCCTGTGCATGCTCAGCACTAGATCATCTTGGTACTGTACTTATGAATCAGGAGGGAATTTGGGCAATGAGTGAGAGATGACTGTGTCACTGTCCTGTCCTTGCAGACTTCTTTTCTCACTCGCACCTGAATGTGTGCCTGCACTGAGAGGCAGCCAAAATCCACACTTCTCCATGAGCTCATTGGTGGCTGTGTAGGATTTCACCCTGACTCTTCCCGTGTTGTGCTTCTAGCCCCTGATCTGTTCATTGCATGACTGACCCATCTCTACAGAGCATCTCCAGGTGTTAATGATGGGCAAGAGGGTCCCAAGAGCGATACGACAGCAATGGCCTATGTCATTTGTAGCCCAGCAAGTGCACAGGGCTGGGGTTTTTCTATGAACTTTATAGTTACATTTCCTTTTTGGGACTCTAAGGCAATCTAAGACCTGTAGGCTACATCTAACAGCCACCAGTTTTTGTAAAGTTCACTTGGAACACAGCTGTAGCCATTCCTTTGCACACTAGCTCTGGCTACTCTCCAGGCTCAGCAGAGATTATAAGCCCCACAAAACTGAAATTGTTTGCTTTGTGGTCCTTTCCTAGAAAAGCTTGCTGACCTTGCATACTGTTGAGCAAGCCAGGAAGCCACTCTCAGCTGACCCCAGAGAACACCTCTAAGAACCTGCCTATCCTCACACAGCAGATCAGTTGTTAGTTCAATAGCATTGGATCTAAAGCAGTAAAGGAGTAGTTGTGCTTCTCAGAGCCTGTATAGCCCTTGTGAACAGCATTTAACGACGTCAGAAAGGCCTGAGGCTGCCAAGTTACCTGGTCTGAGCGCAGCAGACCTGCCCGTCCTGAGCCAAACAGGGTGGTGTCCCAGTCTTCACATGGAAGGGGTGGCTCCAGTACGGGGAGTGCAGAGGCACTGTGCCTCATGAGACACTACATGGAGACTAGTGCTTTCCTAAGGGGGAGTAATGTGATGTCTTCCACATATTTGTGTTTTACAGCAAGTGCCGCCTCCGCTGCCCAGCAAAACTCCACCTCCTCCCCCTCCAAAGACAACCCGCAAGCAGACATCTGTGGACTCTGGGATTGTGCAGTGAAAGCAACGAGACCCTCGGAAGAGCGACCTGTCATCTGTCCTCCCCTCCTCCAACTCTTCCGTGTCTGATGTTTACCTCACTGGGCATGCCAAGTCAAGTCAGACCTTTTCCTAAAAGGAGTTGTTTCTAGCCATAATGTTATGGAGCCTGGAGGCCGGGGGCCAGGACTTACCACTGTATATATTAAAGTTGGGGGTTTCCAAGTACATCATCCTTAGAGAGAGCCCCAGTCTTGCCCAAACATCCTTCCTTTTATGTGCCAAATGGTTCGTATTACCAGAGAGCTCGGCTGATCTGGGGTCAGCCACATGGGAGGAGTGAGGCCATCACTGGTGAGCAGCAGCGGAGTAGCAGGACGTGTAGGAATCCTCCTTCTCTCTCTGCAACCCCGGCCCTATGCTCAGTCCCATACAGTGTTCGATCTGACCCCTCCTCTCTATATCTGTGGTGTGACTTCATGTTGGCTGAGTGTGCCTTCAGCCTACATCTGACAACTAAGTCCAAGCCTTCAGGGAAGTTCCTGATTTTTTCTTGGTATAATTTAAAATAGGCTATTTCTCAGCTACTGATCAGTTACTAATTTATGGAGTAGAAATATCATTATGAATACTGGATCAAATGGAAAAATAAACATGAGTATAGCAAAATAAACCTTCATTCTTTTTTGAAGAATATGTATACCACAAGAGATGGTTTTAATTGGATGAATTCTTTATGTCCTCATTCTGTACAGAAGTTTGTATATATGATGGTTCTTAGAACTTGTTTTAATTTTTGTGGTCCTCGTGTCTATTACAATGCAAGTGATTCTCAGTATGTGTCCTTAATTTTCGAAATGTAAAAACTACCACCACCACCACCACACACACACACACACACACACACACACACACACACACAAAATCCCACAGATTAAATTTGCTTTTGGAACTCTAAAATGCTGAAAATGCTGTTGGACAATTAAGTTTTGAACAACTAACTTTATATAACCTAATATTTTTATTCTGTCATCTATATTTTTTTATTCACTATGACCATGAGTAACTTTTTTTTTTTTTTAATCATTTCGTGGGTCTTAACTCAGGACCTTGGGCTTGCCAAGCAGGCACATATCCAGGACTGGCACTATGACCATGACACTGTTCTAGTAAGCTTCAAAGTTAATCATTGACAGTGGAAAATAAAATGTTATTTAAAAAGGCTCAACGTGACCTGTTTTGTTTTTGTTCTTTAATGTAAAATAGAAATGCTACTGTCTCTATTCTGCCTTCTTAAAGAGAAACAATGTATCTATTTAGTTGTCTCTGATTTGTAGCCCTGGCAGACAGGCAGAGTGTTGCATGAAGCTGTCTTTAATGCTGGGGACTCACAAGCTGCACAGCATATCGGTCTCCTCCCCTGCTTTTTGAGCTGCTAGCTTGGCACATGGCTCTGGTTTGTAGGGTATGTGATTTGGGTTGAGAAGCGTGGACACTTGAGAGCTTGCTCCAGGGCCTGCCACGTAGGGCCTTTAGCTCCAAATAAGGGTTTCACCTTCCCAGTTTCCAAGCATGATTAGGCTCTAAGAATGTGTGTCTCTACCCATCCAGCCAGGTGCAGAGGAAGCTTCGACCAAGCCCAAGAAGCTCAGGTCATCTTTGTCTGAAGGACAAAAACATAGCTGTTCTACTTTGCTATACCCACAGTTACAGCTTCAATGTAACTGTCTTCTCACACAATTAAATATCTAGTCTGCTCTAAGAAACTATAGACCATTTAGAATATGAAATTTTCTCGTATGTCTGTCTGTCTGTCTGTCTGTCTGTCTCTCTCTCTCTCATTACAGAGTTCAGCTCGGACTCGTAGTGATCCTCCTGTTTTCAGCCCCCAAGCACTGGGATTACAGGCGTGTGTCACCATGTCCTGTCTCAGACTCAGTGCACTCTGGGGGCAAGACCAGCACAGCACACCTAGGATCAAACCCCTGTCTCTGTACCTGCCTAAGCAGATGCTTTAGTCTACTGAACTATCTGACTGGCCCTGAAATTTTCTTCTTTATAAATATATCCTTTTTCACCAGTACATGTTCATACTCTAGCCAGTGTGTTACAAAGTGGCTGTTAACCCTCATGCTAAAATATCACACTGGCATAGCAATCTGGGAGTGGAACAATCTAGGTGTGCTATGGGTCACTTTCAAGCCACCAGCACTGTAAGAATAATTGCCATCCCTACCACAAATAAATGCTAGTTTTGTGGTAGACTGGCATGTTGTGTAAACACTTCCCGGGCTAGCACAAGGGCCTGAGTTCAGTCCCCCATTCTGCCAAAGAAAAGCAAAAAAGCATCTTGTGTATTCTTCCCAGTCTCCCCAGGTAGCCCACATGTGACACAACCTGGCCTTGAATCCATGACCTTTTGCCCACAGCTGTGCAGCCCAAAGTTGTGAATAACACAGAAAATGTTATGGAGTAAAAATAGAAGGCAAACAACATGTTGCAGAAATTTCCTAATAATGAAGTATAAATACATTGATACATTTATTAAGAAGCTTCTCAAACTGTGCACAAACATCATTTCCTCACTACATGAGTCAGGTTTCCATTACTGTAACAAAGGCCTAAAACAAATCAGTTAAAAAACATAAAAAAGTTACTTTGACTCCTGGTTGTGGAAGTTCCAATCCATGACTGATTGGACATGTCACAGCAGAGCACACGCTGGCCAGGAGCTTGAGGAATCTACCTTTGCACTCCCCCTGTCCTCCCTCCCAGCTCTTCCTCTTAAGGATTCCACGGCCTCCTGATGCCACCAGTGGCTGAGGATCAGACCTCTACCAGGGGCCTTTAGGAAATAGCAAAACTTACTGGAGGAGAAGTTGCCCACTATTTTATGTGTGTTATATTGGACTACCTGGGGAATCTGGGAAGAATACACAGGATGCCAGTCTACCACAAAACTAGTTGTGGTGTTTTCTTTTTTTCCTTTCTTTTTGTTTGTTTGGTGACTAGGAAGCTCAAGGCCAAATGTAGCTTTCATACAGTCAAGTAGTTTTTGGTGTTCCAAAATGTTGTCTGACCCATTAAAATTCTACTTTGACTGTACACTATTTAATATGTACTTTTGTCACAGTTTTATGCAAAGTAGATAGTATATAAGTTATATTTTTTAATGAAAATTCCTTTTCCTATTAAAAAGCCACCCTTGGTGCTTTCAGATTGCTTCCTAATACTTAAAGAAATTATTTTTAATCAATTTCAAGATTATTCTTTTATGTAAAGATCTGATCTTTTTAATTCCTTACAGACTTTATTATCTCCTACTCTGAATTCTTTTATGGTATTCGACTTTGTGTCATGCTCCTGGAAGTCTTCAGTGATTTAATAGATTTTAGCTTTTGCTTTTTAGTTCTTTCTCTAATTACTTTTTAAGTATTTTACTCTTTAAAGTCTGCTTGGGAAGTTTTACCATTGGGGGGGGCACTTTTCTTTTAAACATCTACCTTCGTATTGGTTGATGGTCCTCTGGAGCCAGTAATCCTCTGCACCTAAAGATGCTAAAAGTTTCATGCTGTTTGGCATGATGTTGTCACACACAAAGAAGCTGCTGCTCTTCCTAGGCCCTACAGGGTCCTAGATGCAGTGCTTCATGCTCAAGAAGAGAATACAATACACGATGTGGGGCAGAGCTTATTCTAAACCTTGAAATAAGTAAGATTTGTGGTGTAGCTTCATGTACCAGTTTGTCTGGGCTGAAGTACCCAGTTACTCAAAACTAATGGCATTTCTGTAAAGGGTATGGTTCGTTGTGGTTAATAGCTGTAATCAAATGAGTTTAAGAAAAGTCACCTTTGATCCTGTGAGTGGATCAGTCTCAGACCATCAGTTGAAGGTCTTAAGAGCAAAGCTGTTTACTGGAGAAAAAGGAATCCTCCCTTGAGTCCACAGCTCTGGGAGAGAGCTGGAAGCCCCAGTGATAAACGGACAGCAGCATCAATCAAACAGTGCAGTAAGTGCAAGCTGTAAGCTCCAAGTGTTTTCTTGGAATGTGACTTCCCGTGTAGCAGGCTAGCTTTGGAGAAATCCACTGCCCCCAGGGCTCATGGAGACAGCAATGGAGACAGCCTGTGGCGCACGCCTGTAATCCCAGCTCTTGGGAGGCTGTAAACAGGTGGATCACTAGTTCAATCTAGTAGTGAGACCCTGAACACCCTGTAGACCCTCCCCTAAAATACAAACTGCATTAAGAGGGCACTGGGTTAGAGGGTCCTCGGGCAGCTGACTGACCTGAGGCTGCACAACTAGGTGAAGATGGCAGTGGCTCAGGGCATGCAGAAGGTCACTGAGACAAGCACTAAATGCCCCTAGAGTGAATATGTCCCTAAAGAAGAAAATGCCATTGGCTGGCCCTACCCAGCAGGAAGGTGGGGCAGGATGGAGCATTCACATAGCAACTGCCTGTTAAGTGGTTTGGAACCACGACAGATGCCGGTGACAAATCACAGTCTATTTGCCATACTTGGTAGAGCTCACTATTACCTGGTTCTGGAAAGAAACTACCCATCTAAGTAGCTCAGTGTGCAGAGATAGTTTCAACTATTTTTTTGTACATGGATTTTTTTCTTTCCATTCTTTCCTTTTTTTTTTTCTAACACCATCAGATACATTTATTCTTTTTTTTATTACTTTAATTGAAGAACAAATAGCAATGAGACACTTTCAAGACAAATTAACAAGATAGATTCGATAAATTAATACATTGCAAAATGTTTTCATAAAGTTTTGGTGTTGTACAAGGTGCATACATGATATTATATTTACAGACATTATTATAGCAGATGTCTCTTATTAGTGAATGAAGAGAGTGTAGCTGTTTACATACCTTATTTTTTTATACCTGAATTAGATCACAGATTCAATAATTATTACTTTCTACCTTGTTATCTCCCCAGTGTCTGTCCATAGTACTAGAAGCCAACATAATATCTTGTCCAATCACTATTAGTGCAAATCTTGCTTCTTGTAGAATTATGCAGAAGCACGGCATATTTATCCTAACTGTACTGTTTATACACACACATCATGATTCTTCCTTTGTATACCCCCCTTTTTTTTGTCTAGACTTGTCAAAGATGAGCACTCCATTGTCATTATACCAGTTTACGTGCCTGAACTCAGTGACACAATCCAACACAGTCCAGCATTTCACAACAATAGTGAGTTATCTGAAGAAGTTGTTGACTATAGCCATTTGCAGCTCAAATTTTTATTATGGCCCCACAATGTATACCTCATTTTTATACTTTTCTGCTGAATAGTTAAGACCAAGATAGATAAAGACCTATATAACTAAAGATGTAGCTTTTGTTTCTGATGAGGTCAGTGAAGTCCCCTTGGGGTTTATCTTGTAATCCTGTATCTTACTCTGTAGAACCTTTGTCTGTGTCATCCATGCAGATGAGTCACAGCCAATGCTTGACCAGTTTGCTGTCCATGAGAGCCTGAGCGAAAGTTTTCTCTCCATGTGTCTCTCCCCAGGCACACTATACATCATCAGTCTCTTTCCTCTGTGGCTCCATAATCTCCTTGTTCAGAAAATTTGGGGCACAACTGAGTTTCATGATGTTACAGTACAGGTTCTCCTATGCCCTGAGTCTTTGCTGACCTTGAAAGGCTAGGGCCAAAATGTTGGTTGGCCTTGCAGCTCTTCTATTTCTCCAATTTTAATCTGTGAATTTAGATACTTAACCATCCAGAAGAAAAGTTCATTAGTACCCTGCAGCATATGCCATTCACTTTGCCCTATCTGACTCAATTCTTTTTAGTTGCTGTTGTACATTTCTATTTGTATTTCTTCTTTTGAGTTATTATACTAGGGAGACTATAGGATATTTGCACATGTGAGTCTGGTTTACTTCACTTACAAGTATATGTTCAAGTGGCATCCACTTCAGTATAAATGCTTCAAGTTTATCATTCTTTATAACTGAGTTATACTCCATTATATAGAAATACCACAACTTTTTCAACCATTCCTCATGTGACGGACATCTTGGTTGTTTCCAAGATTTTGCTATCACAAATTGTGCTGCTATAAACATAGGTACACATATATCACTATGATATAATATTTTCAGTTCCACTTGGAAAATTCCAGTAGGGGGATAGCCTGCTTGAATGGAATTTCCAGTCCTACTCTTTTGAGGAGTCTCCACACTGATCTCCACAATGGTTGCACCAGTCTACATTCCCACAAGCCATGAAGAAGTGTTTCCTTTTCCTCACACTCTCTCCAACATTTGTTGTTGATTGGTTTCCTTATGATAGCCATTCTTTCTGGAGTGAGATGGTATCTCAGTGTTGTTTTTATTTGCATTTCACGGATAGCAGGTGATGTAGAGCATTTTCTCATATATTTATCGTCTTCTTTCATTTCGTTCTCTGAGAAGGGTGTATTCATCTCAGATGCTCATTTCTGGATTGAGTCTTTAACTTTGAGGGCCTGAATATATCTTAGTAATTTATATATACTAAAGAGAAGACCTTTGTCTGATTGCTTATTAGTTAGGATTTTTTCAAAATTTGTGGGTTGTCTTTTTACTTTGTTGACAGTTCCTTTTGAAGTGCAGAAACTCCTCACGAAGAATTAATCCCAGTTGTTGATTCTTTCAAGTATTTCTGGTGTGAATACATGTTTGTTCATGAACTGTTTACCTATCCCTATGTCTTCAAGAGTTCCTCTTACTTTCTCTTCCAGGAAATTGAGTGTTTCTGTTTTAATGTTTAGATCTTTAATCCATTTTGGCTTTAACTTAGTGCATGGCGACAGAGCTGGGTCAAGTTTTAGTTTTCTGCATGTAGAAAGCCAGGTTTTCCAGCTCCATTTGTTTAAGAGGCTATTTTTCTTCCACTAAGCTTGTTTGGCCCCTTTGTCAAAGATCAGGTAGCTGAGTATGTTCGTAAATGCCTCTGCATCTTCTAATCTATTCCATTGATCTTCGGGTCTATTTTGTTGCCAGTACCATGTTGATTTTATCACAATGGCTTTGTAGTATAATTTCAAGTAAGGAATTGTGATGCCTCCTGCCTTGTCTTTATTTGGCTGCCCCTCTTGTTTCTTCATTTTTGTTTTCCTGTTACTTTTGTGTAGTTTTGTTTTTCATTCTTTAACTCGGTTTTTATCTTCCTTATTTTCTCTTTCTCATCTTTTCATTTTCTTTTAAATTTTACTCCTAATGTTTCTTTCTCTGCTGACTCCATTTTTATTTCTTATTACTTTTAACCTTTTTAGATATTTATATCCTTTCACTTTACCTGATACTGATAATTACTGCTGTTAATGATGGTATAATTGTTACTTTTAATTGGTTTTTACTGTGTGCCAATGTTTGCCTTATCTTTGTGTCATTGTCATTACTTTAGTTTATTTCTGCTTTGTGAGTGATGCTGGGAATCAAGTCCTCCATAGAAGGCGGGGCAGTAAGAAGATCTCACACAAAAGTGCAAATCCATCCAATAATGGAACAATATCTACTTAGAAATAGAAGTATTAAAACACAAGGCAACTCTCTTTTCCATAGGTTCATAACTAACCAGTAAATGAATACACAGCTCTCAAAGAGGATGAAATGCTAAAGAAAACAATTCATGTCAAAGAAGATAGAAATAAGTAGCTGAATTAATGAAGAAACAGTGCAGATATGAAGGAGCAATTTAACAAAGATATTGATTCTGAAGCAATAAACAAATCTTGGAAACGAAAACCAACTAAGTTAAACTGAAAATTCTGTGGAAAGCTTCATCAGTACATTCCGATAGGCAGAAGACAGATTTTTGGGGTCTGAAGGTAAAGTTAATGAGTTGTGGCACTCAGACCCTAACAAAGAAAAAGCAAATTCTCAACAAAAACCCAAGAATTATTAGACACAGAAGACCAAATCTATAAATTTTTAGTGTAGAAGAGGGCACTGAGGTACAGGATAATGGCATAAAAATCTGTATAATGCAAGAATAGTAAAAACTTCCCAAATCTTGATAAAGACATTGATATTCAAACAGAGAAGGCATATAGAATCCCAAATGTGTATGACTAGAAAAGAACCTACCTGCATCACATTATAATTAAAATTAAAAGAGAATCTTGTAATCCATCAGAGAGAAATACCAAGTCACTTCTAGAGGCAAATCCATCAGAATAACTTCAGATTTCAGAAACTCTGAGAGACCAAGAGAATGTGAAATGATGCAAAATAACTGCCAATACAGATTACTCTATCCAGCACAGCTATTGTTCAAAATAGATTAAGAAGTACAAACCTTCTAGGCCAGTGATTTAGCACGCTTAGGCAAGCATAGAGACTGGGGTGTAATCCCCAGCATCACATGCTGCACCAGCCCGAGTCTGGGCACATGCCTGTAATCCCAGCACTGGGGAGGCTGAAAATAGAAGGATCATTCCAAGTCCAAACTGCATAGTGAAACCCTGTACTAAATCCAAAAGAGACATTTTTCAAAAGACATTTTTGAAAAAAAGAAAACATCTTCCAAGATAAACATGAATGTAAAAGCTTCATTACTACTAAGCCTGAATTTCGGAAGATACTTAAAGGAATTCAGTAGACAGAATGGGAACAGTAGATAAGCTATTGACAATTAGGAAAGAATCGAGGCTGGTCAGATAGCTCAGCAGATGAAAGCAGCTGCTTAGGCAGATACAGGGGCCGGGGCTTGATCCCTGGCATGCAGTGCTGGCCCACTGAGATGGTGATTGAGACTGGGTGTGATGGCATGCTTCTGTGATCCCAGCACTTGGGAGGCTGAAAGCAGGAAGATCACTATGAGTCCATTCTGCATAATGAGACCCTGAACTAAATGAAAAAAAAAAAAAAGAATCAAACATTAGAAAACCAGCAAATGGCTGGAGCTAGTATACATTTCCCGTAACAACTCTGAATGTAAATGGTTTTATTTATCTAATTAAAAGAAACTGGAAAAATAGAGTTTTTTTCTAAAGGCCTAAATCTTTGCTGCATGGAAGATGGACATAGAACAAAAACAAAAAGAATAGAAAACAATATTTGATGTGAATGAAATCTGAAAACAAAAAGTAACAATGTGTAGTAACATGCAACAAGGCATACTTAACAAAATTAGAAGAATCAAGGAGACTACATACTGCTAAAATGGAAAAAGAACCACCAAGAAGATATAACAAATATATATATTACATATATTATTGGTGTGCCCAATTTCATAAAACAAAAACTAGCTTATATAAAGTAACACATAGTTCCTAATATAATAATAGTAAACTTCAGTATTTTACTCATACCAATAAAGTCATGCAGGCAAAAAAATTAAGATACCATACAACAAATGGGCCAAACAGATATCTACAGAACATTCTTTTCAACAACTAAAGAATATACATTCTTCTCAGCAGCTCTTGGATCATTCTCCAGAACAGGCCATATTTTAGTTCATAAAGTAAGCCTTAATGAATACCAAAGCATTTGAAATAATTTCTGCCATTCTATCACATCACAATGGAGTGAAACTAGAAATAAACAGTTACAGAAAGTAGACAAATACAGTAAGAATGACCAGTTCACTTTTGAGCTATCAGTAGGTCATCAGAGAGAGGCTTAAAGATTTTCTAGAACCAAATAAAAATGGACACCCATCACCAGAATCTTTGGGAAGTCCTAAGGCATTTCTAAAGGGGATGTTTATATGCCCAAGTCTTATAAAATCAAAGATTTCAAATAAAGAACCTACTGATGCTTCTCATGGTCTTAGAAAAAGAAGAGCAAACCAAAACCAAACCCAACAGAAGGAAAAAATAATAAAGATGAAGCTGAAATCAATGAAACATAAAAATAATAAGGACACAAGATCAATGAAACAAAGAGTTGGTCCTTTGAAAAGACAGATAAGATTTATAAGCCCTTAGACAATCTAAGGAAACAAGACACAAATCAAAACTTAGAAATAAAAAGCCGGGCGTGGTGGCACATGCTTGTAATCCCAGCACTCGGGAGGCTGAGGCAGGAGGATTGTTGTGAGTTCGAGACCAGCCTGAGCTACAAAGTGAGCTTAAAGCCAGCCTGAACTGCATAGCGAGACCCTGTCTCAAAAAGACAAAAAAAAAAAAAAAAAAAAAAAAAAAAAAAAAAAAAAAAAAAAAAAAAAAAGATTAAAAAAAACCTTAGAAATAAAGAGGGGACATTGGGCTTCAACCAACACTACTGAAATTCAGAGGATATGCTATTTTAACAACATATATTCTAACAATGGAGGAGCTTAAAGAAATCGTTAAGTTTCTAGACACATACGACCTACCAAAAATGAGGGTATTAAGAAAGACTAAATGTTCATAGAAAACAAAGAGATTGAAGCAAAAGCATAGAAAAATAGAAGTCCAAGACCAGAAGGATTCATTGCTCAAGTTTACCAGTCTTTCAAAGAAGGACTATAACCAATGCTTTTCAAGCTATTCAATGGGAAATGAAGGAGTACTGCCAGTTTCATTCTATGAAGCTAGAATCACCATGATATTCAAACTGGTCAAGGTCATTCACCAAAAAAAAGAAAACTATAGAATGACATCCTTGAACATCTACACAGAAACCTTGAATAAAATACAAATCAAATTCAACAGCACATGTGACTCTCCCCAGGCACACTATAGAACTTCAATCTCTTTCCTCTGTGGCTCCACAATCTCCTTGCTCAGAAAATTTGGAGCTCACCTGAGTCTCATAATATGCAGTACAGGTTCTCCTATGTCCTGAGTCTTCGCTGACCTTGAAAGGCTAGGGCCAAAATGTTGGCTGGCCTTGTGGCTCTTCTATTTCTTCAACTCTGACTTGGGATCTTAGGTTGTTAACCATCCAGAAGAAAAGCTGATTAGTATCCTGCAGCTTATGCCATTCACTTTGCCTTATCTGACTCAATTGATTTTAC
>PVKA01000303.1:118954-222560 GCA_004027165.1 Ctenomys sociabilis | reverse complement strand
ATTCAGAATGGTATGTATTAGTGAGAATATTCAGGATTTCCAGCTTTCAAAACTTTTAGCATGTGGATGTTGCAGTAAACGTGGGAGCTCAAGGATTTTCCAGAAAGGCATATAGTTACAATCACTTTCAAAGCTGAGTTTCTCCTGTTTGTTTACTTCTTGTGTAATGTGTGATTCAAATCCTAGATTTAAAATGTTGCATGTGCTCTTGGTTTCACTTGTTTTGTACCAGGAATTGAACTCAGGACCTTGTGCTTGCCAGGCAGGCACTTGTGTTGTTGAAAGACAGCCCCAGTCCTGGTGCACTTGGTTTCTTTGCAAATGTGACCAACCCCGCTGTGTAAACATAGAGCTGCTAGGGCTGGAAGAGGACCCTTTCCTGCTGTCACATTCATGAAGGGGAAGGCTGTCACTCTTAGAAGATCCCTACAGCTTTGACCCTCAGATGGGATTCTCATCCATGTGCCTGTGAGGCCTCCGGCTTCTGAGATGAGTGCAGTGTCTCTCCCTCTCAGCTATTTTGAGATCACCTGTATTCTAGAAGTGAGCTCTTCATGGAACCGTAGAAGAAGGTGGTCCAACAGCATCACCAAGGAAATGAAAGCAGGTGCCAGTTGGAGGTGCCAGAGGCAGAGCCAGATACCAAGGAATTGGGTCCCGGAGTGGGAAGGAGCGTCGGAGTCTGCCAGGCTTTCTTCCATGCAGGGCTGTGCCTCCTTTAGCCTACAGAGGAAGTGCTCCTGACATGAGGATGATTATCCCAGGTCGTGGCTGGCCTCTGCACTTCCTTTCCAGAGTGCTTTGACAATGCTGGCTTGGGAAACACATGGATATTTTGCTCTTCTCTCTGCCCAGACCGAGTCTTGCTACCACTCACAGAAAACACTAAGCCCCTCCCGGTGCTGAGGAGTGTTGCCTTCAGGGTTGCTTGGGTGACCTTCCTTGTTTATTTGGAACTAGGTTGATGCCTGAGACTGTGGCTTTTAATTACTAAATACGATTAGTGAGAGTCATATCTGGCATGAATATTTTATGGAAACTTCGGAGGAAAAATAGACATTTTGCCTGGACTAGTAAATAAATTCCTTTCAAAGTCTAGTTGAAATGGTGGTGTGTGTGCATGTGTATGTGAAAGGAGTTACCCCTTTTATGTTTCCTAGAATTTTTTAAAGTTTATTTATAATTAGATGTTATAGCCTAAAGTGTACTCCCTCACATTAACATGTCAGGGCCGGCCAGGTAGCTTCGCAGAGTAGAGCAGCCAGGGTTCCATCCCTGGCTTGCCGTGTCAGCCCCGCCCCCCAGAGAGTCATGCAGCTGGAGGGGATATTTCGAGCAGACCTGGCCCTAGCAAGGTCTGAGGATGCCCGATATGGCTCCCGGCCTTCAGAGGCTCCCGGCCTTCAGAGCTGTGAGATACAAAGGTCATCACCGCGAGCCCTGGCAGTGAGCACACCCGACATCCAGCCATTGCTTTTCTAATTGAGTTCAGATAATATTCACAAGCATCTCCTTTGTGCTAGAAGCTGATTGAGGTGCCTGTGACATGTACTGAATTAATCCTCCAGGAGCACAGTCTGGTGAGAAGGGGGACAGACAAGGCTTGGGAAGCTTGACCTCCCTCTACGCTCATGGTCGTCAACTTCAAATGGACCAGTGGAGCTCGCTGACCAGCCTACTCATTTGCTAATTAACTTGCTGGACTGGGTTCCACAGCCCTGTTCCAATGACCTCTCTCCTCCGCACCATCCCACAAATGCCTTCGTGTGCTCTCTCATGTGGTAGGCCTTCAAGGTGGTTTTCAAAAGGCTTCACAGTTTTTCTTTTACAAAAGGCAAAGAAGGAAAGTGGAACTTTCCAGAAGAGCCCTTTCCTTTTCTGACTGTCCCCTTTCTGGGTGGGGTCCCCTGCAGGGAATTTTCTCTCCCCCCAAGGGAGGAGAGGGCAGAAGTGTGTCTGCTTCCACTCAGGTGGGCAAAAGACTGTGGCTGCTGTGACATCACCTTATGGTGGCTGCTCTGACGCTCATGCTCAACCATGATTATTCCATGTAGTTATAACCAGGGCTCAAAGCCTGTTATGTTTAACCACTTTTCACACCAGTCTGTAGAAACAAACAGACATTTATTCTGGTGACAAAGCTGACCAGATGTGGCCCTGCCAGTGGCTATCCAAGAGTGAACTGAAGGTCCTTGAAAAAGGTTTTCTTTTTTGTGTGCTTCCTTCACTTTCCGGGTGGAGCTGGTCTTATGAAGCTTCTTTGCTCTAATTTGTGGGAGTGATGTTACTGGTAGGTTGCCATAGTTACCTGAGCCCGCTGGGCACTAGGACAGATTTTCACTGTAATGAATGTGAACACCGCACCCCAGCCCTAAGTGCTATTCTCTGGAGGACTCACCTCCCTCATTAGCCCAGGCAGTCACCCATGGCCCAGGGAAACAGGAGCATGAGAAATATTCCTTCTGGTTCCCTCTTAGGGAAGAGAGCATGTCTAATTTTGGGGAAAAGAGCTCAGTAAAATTGTTGCTAGAAAGGTGCTGCTTAATACCATTTTTTTTGGCCTGAACTTCTAGACCAAAATAGTAATGAATCAATGCTAAGTAGCTGAGATTGAATTTAATGTAGTTTTGCAGAATCCATCCCCTTGAGGAGAGCTTCTAGGCAGTGACATGAAGACTGAAGTACTTGCTGTGTAGTGGCATTTCAGCTTTGGTGTGTAGAAGTATCTGAGGTGGCAGAAATGGGATTTTCCATAAATGGAAAATTATGGCTTGGTGGAAAAAACAGGGAAAGAATGGCAGAGCTGGGAATCAGGGCAATTTGAGCTCAAGTAATGGCCAGTTCCATAGTCACCAGACTTACATCTCAGGACAAATTATGGATCTGATTGCCACTGCAATTCATTCACCTTTTAAAATTATTATGTAAATGCCTATTTTACAAAATACGTTTAAAAATTAGAGATAGTCAATGTAAAAATCCTGAGAAATGACAGTAAATGTATGCTGGTTATTATTACTGACTTATCCTTTAGGTTCTTAAAAGATTTTTAATTTAACAATAAAGTGAACTCAAGAGGCTCATGATTCTTACTTAATCATTCATGTAGCATTCACTAAATAGCTTCTAAGTACTGTCATTCTACAGTAAGCCTACTATATTAAAAAAAAAAAGATCCTTTGGCTTTGAAAAGATTTTTCTTTTTCCTATCAAAGTTTCCCCTTGTAGCTCTGAAAGTAATAAATAAATCCCTTTGCACATTTCAAATTGAAACACTTGGAACTGTGTAGAAATGACATCAGAGAGCCTTACCTTAATCGCTGAAATGCAACAGTGAGTTAAAGAGAGAAAAGGCAGTGCCACTGTTTGGGCCAAAATCCAGAAATATTTTGCTATTTGATGAAATTTAAAGGGAATGCATTTTTCCTAAATTGTGTTTGGAATAAGTGCTGTGGGATGAGGCCACTAATGTCCAAGTCTTCTTTATTATCCATCTGAAAACATCTTTAGCTCCCGGAACACACTTCTAATCCACTTTCCTTTGTTGGAAGCTTGCTTAGATACTCCCTCCCAAGATCCCTGCAGCTTTGATGTCCGGAGGGAATGGGGAACAGGGACAGAGCCCCGATGCCTCGCTGTCTGTCTGTGCAGGACAGGCATGGCCTTATCTAAACCCTGGAGCATGTGACAGAAGCAGGTCACATCCTCAAAAGATGATGAGCTGCACTGTGGCTCCACAAAGAGAATTCAACAGGCAGGTGTCTGGATCACTTTGCTTCTCTCTAGTGCTTTCAGAGAGACGGATGAACAGATCTAAATGGAGACAGTTTCTGTGGCACTCAGAGGTTTTCTAGCCAAGGAATAGCTTGTGTTCATTCATTATCCTTTTCAGGAACTAGAACAGTGGTTCTGAGTGTGTGTGTGTGTGTGTGTGTGTGTGTGTGTGTGTGTGTGTGTGACCTCTCTTCAGATGCACACCTGCCCTTCAGCTTCAGGATACCTTTGATGATATCTGGGAATGATGTTGATCATCATAACAAGGGGAGTAGTGATGCTGTCAGTACTTACAGACCCAACATCCGGTGGTCCCCTGTGACCAAGAATGATCCAGCTCCAAATGGTGAGCAAGTCCAGAAATGAAACTCATTTCACTTGGTCAAGCAAATACAGCTTCATTTGCCGCATGTCCTTTCCTCTGACTCTGCTCCCCAGAATATCGGCTTCAGCTGGCTTCCTTGGCATTTCAGACAGTTCTATTCAAGAGAGGAATGCCCTGCCCAATAGGTCATAAGTTATAGCCTCTCCTCAAAATAAAACCCCTCCTGTGTTTCCCAAGTCTCTTAAAATTCAGATCAAGTCTGAATCTGGTCAGTTTTGGGTTCTAGAAAAAAAATGTAGTAGGAACTATAACAAGTAGTTACAATTTTTATGTCAATTTTATTGAGCAGAAAACAGTGAGCAAGGCAGTGGAGAAGTTGTGAAATCCTCCTTCAGTCTCCCTGGTGGTGGTTTGATCACATTTCCTAGTCCCTGGCAGGTGAGTGTCCCATAGGACAGAATCTAAACAACCTGCTGAGGTGATGTATTCCTGGTCCATTCCTGTCCCCTTAAATGTACAGATGGACTTTCATGTTTTTCTTCTTTATATCCAAACAAGGAGAGATCCAAGGACCTCAAAGAGGGTGGGGCCATAGAGAAGTCTTAGCTCTTGACTTGCTTGCCGGAATGCTGTCTCACCAGGAAACTTGGCCTTTGCGTGTCCCGTGAGAGAAAAAAAGGGTATATTGTGTTAAACCACTAAAATCTTGAGGTAATAGTTAAAGAACTTAGCTACTGTGACTAATCTGACAGTGAGATAGACAAGCATAGATGCGAGGGACCATGGTTTGTGGCTGTCTGTCTGGGGTGACGTGTAGAAAATGACACCAACCAAAAGCACAAGGGTGTGCATTGAGATTCTGAGTGTGCTGGCATTTGCCTACTCTTCCTGAACCGTGTTTAAGGATCACACCCTTTGCCCGTGCTACAGAGAAGCGAGGGAAGATGCTGTGTGTCTTGGGCAGTAATTTTAGTGATTCCGGCTTCTTAAGCCCTGCACTGGGATCCACAGACTCACATTCTACCTCAAAGTGGCACATGTGAGGGTGGGAGTTAGCTGAAAAATGTGGAACACATGGCCTAGTCCCAGTTGGCTCTGCATCTCAGGAGCCAAAGCTCATCGCTTTCCAAGTTGTAATTTAAACTTGTTAAATCGCCTCCAGACCCATCGTTTTCATGCGACACAATGGGAAAAACCCAGCTCTTCGGCTCCAAATGCCTTTCCCTTTCATTCTCTCACTCTGAACAGCCTTCGTCCTTTGGGGTTACAGCATCATTATTTCATAGAGACTCTGGGCAGGAGCATCTCTAGAAGAACTCATTTGATTTCTTAAAAATGCTTTTCTGGAAGCTTCTGCTGTTGCATCTGGCAGGGGATGAGGCTCTCCCTGAGTTTTTTGCTTGCACTGTAGCCACTTTTTAAAGTCGTTGTGGATGGCTGGCTGAGAGGAGAAGTAAAGCCTAGGATGGTTCAGTGAAGCAGCCTGGGAAATACATCCAGAGTGGATCATTCTCTAAGAAGCATGGAGGAAGTGACATGCAGGCCACGCCTCCCGAGAGCCTAGGCAGGAACTGTGGTGGTGAGGAGCCATTGTTCCTCTGTGGACAGGGTCTAAGGTTGTGTGGCCGCTGCCTACAGCAGCTGGACTCTACCACTTTGCACTGCATGGGAGAAACACGCATGGTCTAGCTAGACCAAGTGTGGTGACAACAGAGCATTCCACATTAGAAATTTAAGGCATGTCCAGGCGTGATGGCAAGGCCTTCAGTCAAAGCTACTGAGGAGGCTGAGGCCTGAGGCTCACAAGTTGGAGGCTACTGCCAGGATGACCTAGGATCCCAGTGAAAAGCAAAAAGAACTGAGGATGGATCGCTGGTAGAAGGTCCTTGGGAACCAACCCCACGAGTGCAGAACATTGAAAGTATGGCATGATTTTCAGGACAGCTGTATTTTTGCCTTCTCATTTTCATGGATATGAGATGCCACCGTATGTTTGTGGGATGTGGGAGAAGAATCAAGGACCAAGCCACTGACCCACTTCTGGAGAGCGGCACTCTGAGCAGCTCATTCTTGATGTTTTCACCCTCCGAGAGGCAGGGTCTGCAGCACACACCAGACAGGTCCAGTGTTGGTTGCCTCCATAGTTCAGAAAGAAGAACATTTAGTGTGTTGGGGACCCAAAGCCAAAGCAGCTCCTCTTGGGTGGCCTGAATTAGTGTGACAGGAATGTTCTGCTACCGAAACAAACAGTCCCAAATGTCAGTGACTAAAGATAATCCAGATTTATTTCTCACTCTAACCACACATTCAGGACTGGAAGACTCAGACTCGTGTTCTTTTTATCCTTAGTCTCAGGCTGATGGAGGCTCTTCCATGCAGAATTTTACTCAGTACAGTAATAACAAGAGCCGGGAGAGGCTCGTAGCTCTTCAATCCTCTGACAAAGAAGAGCGAAAGTACTTTAACCTCTTGGCTCAGTTTTATTGGCCAAACTATCTTGCAGCCAAACCTAAGTTCAAAGAGTAAAGTATGAATGATAGAAATAGGATCTGGCTATCAGGAAAATTAGTAATATTTCACCCTCCTCTTCACCAAGTATTCATGCAGACATCAGCTTTAAATTCAAATATGAAAAAGTCCGGTGTGGGAGAGTGAAGAGGTCTAATTTGGGACAGGCTTAGAACTGCACTCGGAGTAGGAGAAACACACGAATAAGACTTGATTCTTCTACTGGCTCAGCAACCTGTGCTTTTGTTCTTGTTTTACTTTGGTGGTTTTTAGGATTTTTGTCTTTGCCTTTACACTGAGCCACATCCACAGTCCATTTATTGCTTGAAGACAGAGTTTCCCTAAGCAAATAAGTTGCTCAGACTGGGCTTGAATGCACAATCCACCTGCTCAGTCTCCCGCAGTGCTGGAATCACAGCTGTGCACCACCACACCGGATTCTTGACATGACTCAGAGGGCTTTTGTTAACGAGTGGTGCGAAGGCAGACTTACAATATTATCTCTGATCTAAGCATGTTTTAGTCATGTCACTTTAAAAAATAAAATGAATATACTTCATATTAAAAGTTCTTTCCCTTCCTCTCCCTCCCCTATTTTTTTTTTTTTTTTCTAAATTCTCTCCTCTTTTCTTTTTATACAGCAGGTCAGGAATTGGTAAGAAATAGGTCCACGGTGTCTCATGACCACTGAGGCTCATTTTCAGGGTCTGCTAAAGAGACTAAAAGCAAATATGAAGCCTGAGAGAGGCACTTTAAAAATATAATTAAAGAGAATTAAAGATGATCCTATGAGAATTCATTGCTCCAGATAGAACAGCCATTCTTTCTTGTTTGTAACCATTTATAATATTCAGATAATCTCCTTTCTTCACTTCCTTCTCTGTTACAATTCTTGTTTTCCGTTACCCAAAATAAGTAAAGTGTCACTTACTTCAAAGGACTTAAACAACACAGGAATAAAATAAACAATAGGAAATTTGGGAAGCCAGGAAAGGTGGGTAGATATGAGAAGGAAAGCAGACTGGCCAGTATCCATCGGATGTTGTCACCAGCACAAATGAACTCAGGACTTCTCTTTTGAAATTCTTCCTTAGGTCAAAAAGAAAATAATGAAATTAACTTACCATGCTGCCTGGGGAGTAAACAGCTCATTCTGTTTTAGCTTTGCCTCGGGTTTTAATTTATCAGACATGTACAGAGAATGTCTCTTGTGCTACCTTGAGGTCTTATTATGTTTTCCTTCACATAAAGTGGCGCACACCTGATAGAAATTCCACCTGCCAGGCACTAGTCCATGAAGTCACTCCTTGCCTGGCACTGGCTCACTTTATGCATGGCAGTTTTGGGGAAGACAAATGTGAAACATGCAGTGGGTAAGGGATTTGTATATAGAATGTCTGAAGAAATTTTGCAACTTAAGAATAAAAAGGATAAGGGCTGGCCAAATAGCTCAGTGGATTAAAGCTCCTGTAAGCAGGTGGAGAGGCTAGGGTTCGATCCCCATGCCTGCTGAGCTGGCCTTGGCCCTGGGGCATGATGAGACAGCGATTGAGACTGGGTGTGGTGGCACTCACATGTAATCTCAGCATTTGGGATGCTGTAATCAGGAGAATAACTATGAATACAATCTAGTAGTGAGACCTGCACACCGTGTAGACTCTTCCCTAAAATACAAAAGCATACAAACATACAAGCAAACAAAAAAGAATAAAAAGGATAAATGGTCCAATTAAAAAATGAGAAAAAAGGTTTTTCTGTGATGTTTATTATCTCCCCTAGATAGTCTATTTCTAAATATATAGCTAATATAGCCAAGAACAAATACCCCCTAGCAAATGAAGACCCCTGCCTCCACCAAAACTTATGCAAAAGTAGAGTGACATTCATAACGGTGCAAAAGTGTAAGCAGTGCAAATGCCCAGCAGCTGATAAAACATGATAGATCCATAAAGTGGAATATTGTTTAGCAGTGCAAAGAAATGAAGCAGGGTGTGATATTTGCTACAGCATAGCTAGGCCTCGAAAGCATCTTGGTAAAGGAAAGTCTCCATTTGGTTGTTTGCAAGTTGTAGGGTCAGGGAAATCGATGATGCAGTTCCTAGGCATGAGAAGATGAAAGCCAATAGTATCAATGGATTGATGTCAGTTCAAGTCTAAAGACCTTTGCCCTAGGAATGCTGAGGATGGAGGGAGAAGGAACCCATTTTTGTTGTACTCAAGACTGTAACAAGTTGCACAGTGGCCACCCACTTTAGGAATGCCCCTCTGCTTTACTTAGACTACTAATTGAAATGTTAATCTCTTCCAGAAATACGCTGATAAATGCACTCACAAATAAGGTTTAATCAGACATCTGGTCATTCGGAATCCCATCAAGTTGACACATAAAATGAAACATCACATTCTACTTCTTTCCAATAAATTTTTTTGGCAGTGACTTTTTCTATAAATGCTCTTCCCTCACTATCTTGCCTTGAGCTAAGTGAACTCAAGAAGTATTTTCCTTAACGGAAGCAAAACGCTTTAATTCTCCAAGGAGAATCCATTGGTGATGGCTTTAAATAAGGGATGGATATTATGAGGATATGATTTGAATTATTTTTATCCTCTGATAGCTACTACTGTAGGGAAATAACTTAAAATATTTGGCTGGAGAGATAGCTCGGTGTTCTAAGCACCTATCTGGCAAGTGCAAAGACTGGGGTTCAATCTCTGGTACCATATTCTGTGTCGACCCTGGAACCCAAGATGCACCATGCCTGCCCTGAAACCTGGTGTGGTGGCACATGCCTGTATTCCCAGCACTGAGGAGATTGAGACAGGAGGATCACTATGAGTCTGAACTATGTAGAAAGATCCTTCAATCAATCAATCAATCAATCAGTCAATCAATCAATCAAACATTAAGACAAATTTAAAATACTTAAACTCCTCAAGTATTATCCTGATAAAGCCACCCATTGCCTCTGTAGAGATTCAGGAATGAGTACATTAGGAAGTACAGGCTCTGATGTGGATCTTGGCCTTGCTGTACACTAAGAATTTTAGACAGAATGATTGGTTCCCTTAAGCCACAGCTTCTTGCTTGAGAAAGAGAAAACAATACTTGGAGTGAGAATTCAATGAAGTCATTCTGTACAGCTGCTTGGCTAACGCAGGCCACATGCAAATAGCAGCACACAATATATAGTCCTTTATTTCTCTAGAAAATGACTATACAGTGTGTGACAGCTTCCTACCTACTGGGATTCTTTAGACTCAAAATCTTGAAAAGGATATTCCTCTGGTGCAAAAAAGGGCAGTCCAGATAACAAAAACAAGGTGTGTGCAATAACTCAGAAGCAACATGAGAAATAGTCTGCCCATTTGGAATTTTCTTTTCTTTTTTTTTTAAGCTGCTAAGTGTAGTTTTATGAGGTTGGCTGGAGACTGGTATGTTTTCAGGATCTTTTTGCTCCTAAGATGCACCAGACATCTTCCTGCAATTACACTACTCAAAACCTTGTTTCATTTTTACTCATTCATAAAGACAGCACTTCGCTGCCAATGTTCATGCCCCTCTAAACAGGAATGACAGTTTTTTTTTCCTATGGATGTAAATTATTTAAAATCCTTTTATGTTTAGAGCCTTCCTCCAAGAACAAGATGTTAACGTTACTTGACTAGCTAGAGAACACACACATGACTCTCAATCTTGTCGCATTTGTGCAGAGTGGATTGTGGTTTCTCTAAGAAAGCTATTAACTTTTCCTTTTGCTCTTACAAATCACTTCATCATGGCATTTCAAACTACAGCATCTACAGATTACCCCTTCCTTTCAAAGAAGAAAAATTTGGACACTGAGATGTTAAATGAGTGGTCCATTGTTTCAGAGCCAGTTAGCTGACAGAGCCAGGATTTTTCATCCCACAGAATGCTCAGGGTATTGTCTTGGCATTCTGCTGCACTGCCATAGAGGCACGTGAATAGGGACCCAGAATCCCAGAGAAACATAAAGTCATATTCCAGTGGTTCTCTAAATTAGTGTTTATTGTACTAACCTTGAGTCAAAGACACTTTCCAGATAAGTCACTGTGTTATTTTTCTTTTTTTTCTCTCTTTGTGTGCACATAAGCAGAACAAGAGATGGTCGGTTTAAACAAAGAAGTTGGATGAACTATACTTCTCTTCATTTTATCTGCTTGAAGATTTACATGCCAAGCATTTATTCAGTACTTACTCTGTGTCAACCCTTGCTTGAGTCTTTGAAGGATTTGGGGATCTAATGAAAACAGGCACTATTGCAGCCTCCTGGAACTTCCAATTTGTATACTTCAAGAGAAACAGATTGGGCAGTACATGTGAACTACTCACTTCATACGTGGTTGCAACGAGGATGATGGTTGAAGAAAAAGGCTAGTTCTTCTAATAGACCATATTGACTGCTGCCAAAGAAGCCCTCATTATCTATGATCCAGAAACATGAGTGAGAATATAGCAGACAGCAAGATTTGATGGTGGGGCAGAGGAGAGAAAACAGAGTAGGAGAGATTTGCTTAGGCAGGAAGGATCTTGGTGTTTCTGAGAAGGGTTTGAAGAGAGAGTAAGTGGAAGGATCTAATGTGGGAAGGCTGGTAGGAGCCCCTGGTGATCCTCAGTTCTGGAACTGAGCCTTGGGAGAGCCTTGCAGGTGGTGAAGAAGATTATGACATGTGTCACTTAGCAAAGGGGAATAAGTAAAGAGCTCTGAGAAGACAGAAGCTCAAGACGGTGGCTTTTTATTTCCTAAAGGAAAAGTGGAGAAAGGGTTGATTGTATAATAGATCCATTGGAAGATTTTCTTTTGTAATAAAGTAGGCCAGTAATAGTGTTGCCTTTATTGGGGAAGGGGAAGTGGAGAGAGGTGATGGTATGAACTAGATCATGAAGTTGGAGGCAAGGTCTAAGGGAGAGGATTTCAGTGGTAGCTCTCCAGCTTGGGCATTTGAGAACGATATCATAGGATGGCTACCCGTATTGATGAGGGCATAAATAGAACAAGTCTGCATTTGTTTGTTTGTTTTTATTTTGGGTAATGGGGATAGTAACAGAAGATGATCATTTGGCTACAGTGGGTATTGTCTGTAACCTATCCAAATACAGACATTGATGCTGTGTGTATTGGTTTGGAGATCAGACCAGAAGACTGGGCTGATGCTGGTAGAGAGACAAGTGGAACAGAAGCAAGAACACAAGAAGCCAACAAGTGCATAAGCCCGAGCCTTCCCTCATAGTGGGTGTAAGACCTCGTAGGATGAAATCATCAAAGGACAGGGCAGTTAAGAAGAGAGGGGACCTCAGAGGAGAGAACCGTTGCTTGGCCTGTTAGGATGTGCATGATGCAGATAATTTCTGGCAAGGTTAAACATGGGACAACACCACTACAGACAATGTCTAGGGCTCAGAGGGAGAACCTTTCAGAAGAGAACAGGAGAAAGTCAAAAGCTAGGAGAGCACGATATTTTGGAGCAAAGGGAGATGTGTGCAGATGCACATGCTGCTCCGTTAGGGTCATGGCTGACCCGATTTGAATGGGAGGAAATACCTGATGTGAAGTCTCGGGACCTGCATTTGCATTAATAATCCAAGAACACATGACCAGTCTGTGTAGAATTTCTCTGTTGAGAATGTTTAATGATTAGAATGATTTAGTTTTCAGAATTTCACTTGGAAGCCAGGTGTTGAATTTTGGAGTAGCAGAAAAACCACATAGCAAGTTTAGCTAGACATTATTTGTGGCTTATTAAATCCCAGGATGTTACAGTAAAATAAGGTGTATGTCCTTTCCATCTGACTGGCTGAGGTGGAATGCATGTGGTATATGTCATTAATGGGTGCCAATATTGCCATGGTTTTTAGTAGACTTGAGTACAGGCTATAAATAGGGCAGAATTTAAAGGATAAAATAGGCAAAAAAATTGCAAAATACAGATTAGGAAATAAACTACTTATGGCTTATTATGTGCTTCCCATACTTTCAGCTTTGAGAAAGGTAGCTTGAAAAGGCATAAGTTTCTGGCAGGTGTTCTAGAATTAACTTTAATTACTATTTGGGTGCTGTGCACACTAAGGAGGAGTGCAGCTGGTTGTTTTGGTTGGTCGGTTGGTTGAATTACTCATATAAAGAGCAGTATAAAATAAGAAACAGAATTTTCAGTTCAATATAAATTTCAGGTATTTCATCAGTGTTCTACAAATTCAAAATGGATGGTTACAGATCTCAACTCTAACTTATTATTTTTATCTCCCAAAGCAGCACATGACAAATGATATGAGAAAAATGGTCACATTTTTGAGTGAAGTGAAGTCTAAGATTGACTAAGAGGGCAGCCAGTTTTTTATAGATCCAACAAAAGTGTTTGGGAAATCGACTCTATGATTCTAGAAGATTCCTAGGACACAGATGTTGGTTTCAGAGTTCAGGTTGAGAAAGGGAAGAGAAGTGTGTGCAGGCAATGCTAAAAGAATGAGATAGTTTCTATTGCAAAGATGGGTTCTCAGAACCCAGGAGAGGAATGTGGAATGGTGTGGGGAGAGCACTCACAGAGGACAGAATAAAGTGAGCTGAGTGAATTAAGAGAGAAATCTGTAGGAAGGGCCAGTCGGTGTTAGCATAAATTGCAATGAGTGGAACAGAGCAAGGTGAACTTGCTAATGTAGAGAGGACCTGCATGCCTGGGTGAGAAGCTTTGGGCAGATTTGAAACAGAGATGCTTCACTGATGTGCAATTTGTGCACTAAGGGTGGTTGTCTTGGCCACGGCTTAAGGTGGGCAATAGGTTTGGGGAAAAGGGGAGTGGCTAAGATGCTATTACAGTGGTCCAGCTGTAATACATGGGAACATTAGCAAGGAAAATACAGCTGCATCTCTCAGAACACAAGCATCCCTGAAGATGGAGAAAAGATAGGGGTTCTAGTTTTGTATCAGTGTTAGAGAATTTCAGAGAAACAGAATGTGTGTGTGTGTGTGTGTGTGTGTGTGTGTGTGTGTGTGATTTCTGGATGTTTATCTCTCTGTATTATACATATAGTATGCATGTACATCTGTATATATTTATATCCATTTTTATTTTTTAAAGAGAGTACAAATTATAATTAAAACAGAAACAATTACAAGTGATACAGAATTTCACTTAAGAAAGTAATATGAATTTCACAGTTTGTTGTAATACATAGTGTTGTCTTCCAAGCACTTATTCATATTACCAGATACACACATGTAAAATTGGAAGAAGAAATGTATAAGAAATTAAGAAGAGAAAAGGATGATCGATTGAAAAAAGAGACAAAACAAATTAAAGCATTAACTTCTCCTTTCTATAGACCAGCAGAAATGCACAGTACAGTTGTCCAAACATCTGGCTTACATATATAAATAAATCTCTTTTCCCCATTCCCTCTCCTATCCTTCTCCTCAATTCAGCAACTCTTTCCTTTTGAATAAGTTTATTCCTTTTTCCTAGTATCTATTGTGCCATTCAGATTCCATTTTTCTCTTTCTGGTTCTCATACTAAGGAGACAATGTGAATTTTGTACATGCAGGTATGATTTGTTTCATTCAAGAGTATGCTCTCTCGTTGCATCCATTTACCAACAAAAGACTCATTTATCCTGTTTTATAGCTGATAATACTCCATTTTGTAAAAATACCACATCTTCTTTATCCATTCTTCAGTTAATGGGCACAAATTCAGCACCCCAAAATCAGTAGCATTTTTGTACACAAAGAATGAACACCCTAAGGGAGAAATTAGGAAACCATGCCTTTTACAATAACATCCCCAAAATTAAATATTTAGGAATCAATCTCATAAAGGACATAAAAGATTTATATAGTGAAAGTCATGGTTCTGTGAGAAGAGAGATTGAACAAGATTTGAAAAAAATGGAAAAATATCTATGTTCCTGGATAGGAAGAACCAGCATTGAGAAAATGCTATACTCCCCAAATTGTTATGCAGATTCAATGGAATCCCAATTAAAATACCATTAGTATACCTCACAGAGCTAGGGAAAACTTTCCACAAATTCATTTGGAACCAGAAGAGACCCAGTAAAAGCAATCCTGGGAAACAGAGAAAGACAGGAGATATCACAATCCCTGACCTGAAATTATACTATAAAGCTACTGTGACAAAATCAGCATGGTCCTAGCATAGAGACAGACCTGAGGATAGATTAGAAGATGCAGACACAGCTGCAAATATTTCAGCCACCTTATATTTGATAAAGGGGCCAAGCAGGCTTACTGGAAGAATGATAGCCTCTAATAAACAGTGCTAGAAAAGCTGGCTTTCTATGTGCTGAAGGCTAATGTAGACTAATGCCTATCACCATGCACAAAGCTGTAGGCAAAATAGGTCAAATATTTAAATATTGTATCCTTGTTTATGGCTATATTGATATATATCTATTTGTCTATGTATCGATATATGTATCTATGTGTCTATTATCTGTCTATCTATCTATCTATCTATCTATCTATCTATCTATCTATCTATCATCTTTTGAGGGATTAGATCACATAATTGTGGATGCTGACAAATCCAAAAAATATATATGAAGGTCTAGCAGGCTTGACAGCAAGGGAAAATATATATTCAAATTTTATTTATTGATTTATTTGATAGAGGGTCTCACTAGGCAATTCTGACTCATAGTGATTCTCCTGTCTCAGCCCCCCCAGTGCTGGGATTACAGGCATGTGCTGGGTTTTGGGGCTGGCACAACATGTGGTACGTGGGACTGACCTTGGCTCTTGTGCTTGCCTGGCAGGTGCTTAGGCTGCAAGATATCTCCCCAGTCTGGGAAAAAGCTTCAGATATGCAAATTTCATACACAAAGGGACTCATTTTTCTAATGAAATTACAAACACCTCGCCTCTATCATTTAACAGAAGCATGCAGAGGTCATGGATGTACCTGATTATATTGGTTGGAAGGGTCAGAAATGTCGCTTGCAAACTCTACCATGAAGGAAAGTTACCTGGGAAAATAATCATCAGAATTACTTTCAGCAGAAAAACGAGAGCCATGGCCAAAAGAATCAGAACTTTAAAAACCAATTTTGTACCTATATCAGAGTAAGGCTTTGTTTAATTTTGCAGAAAAAGAAATAAAGAACAACAATAATAACAATAGTGGAATTTGTATACAGATTGATATGAACTTCAAGCTCTACAAGGATGAAATAGGCTTAGCACTGAATGTAGGAATGAAAGCTCCCAGCAGAGGGATGGATGTCCTTGAGGCAGTTACTATGTACACTGCGTGATAGTTGGAGCCCCGCACTGATTTACTGTAACCCAGGTCTAAGGATTTTGTGACATTCAGATACTTATCTTTTTCTTCAACTGCAGCAATTCAGACATAATATTCATCCAAAGAATGCATCTTGTCTTGCTAAACCGCTAGGATTTTGTCTCACATTTTCAGATGATTTTCAAAAGCTTACTCCCAAATTATTTTAAATTGCTTTCCCTCTTGGTGTCACTTCACTCACGGCATGATTAGGAAATTAGGCTTCCCGCTGCCTGTGGACAGGGTAATTTAAATCTGCTTTCCTTCTCAATCAATACATTATTTATTGGAATGATTTAAAATAAGTCCATTAAGATTTTAAGGCCTCATTTTGCAATATTGATTTTATTGTTTTAGTGATACTAAGTATTTAAGTTGTGCAGAAAAAATAAGAATTACTTTTTTATAACTTCAGTTGGGATAAAGTGAGCCAAAGAGGTCCTATTTGAATTTCTCTTCCTTAATCATATATTTCTTTTACCCTTATGCATTTTATAAAAGGCATATTGCAAACAAATGTGTAACAGCTAATTATAGATTTCTTGATTAGGACTTATCATCATGTGCTGACCATCCCTTATAGGCAAGCTCTGAAATGCTCCTAACTTTTTGAGCACCGACATGACACCACAAGTGGAACCCCCATACCTGACCTCCTGTGCCAAGTCACAACTCGAAATGTAATCGCACCACAACATAACGTGATGGTGACCACCAGGCTATGTGCGGAACCTATATCTTAACCAGATAAGCATTGTGTTTAGACTTGGATCCCATTCCCCAAATCTCGCATTATTGATATGCAGATATTCCAGAATCTGCCCCACCTGAGTCCTACATCACCTGCATGGTTGGAAAGTAGCTGGACATCCTTAGCACCCTTCGTAGGGAAAGAGATAAACATTCAGAGCACCCATGATCACAAGGTCTTCTAAGCACATTGAAGCTTTTGAGCCAGTGCTGTGTGTTCCATGAAACATGAGTCAGAGGTGGTCCATAATTATTTTTAATGCTGTATTTATTTATTTGGTATATGGTTACCTACACAGCTCAGACTCATAGTTATCCTCCTGTCTCAGCATCCTCAGCACTGGGATTATAGGTGTGCACCACCACGATTGGTTTCAGTGGCTGGCGCCAGGCACCTGGGGTTCTAGGGCCTGTGTGGCATGTGGTGCTGGGGATTGAAGCCAGGTCCTAGCACTTGCCAGGCAGGCACTTAGACTGCTGAGCTATCTCTCCAGCCCCCAGAGGTGGCCTTTAGGGGTGAAAGGCTGGCACCTATGGTCCCAGCACTCTCAAGGCCCTTCTCAGCAGATCCAACAACTAGAGTGACTCCTCCCATTCCCGAACAACTCATTGGAGTGGCCTCTCACAGGTTCTGAGGGATGGAATGCCTTGAAGCAGGGTGGGCCATTATGGGAAGAGTGTGGCTTGCACCATGGAATAGCTGCAGTGAGCCAGCAGCCCTTGTTGTCTGCAACTGTGACCAGACTGTATGTGAGATGTCACTTGTCCAGCATATACACACATCCTCGGTTTGCTTTTCCTGCCCCTTAACTGTCCCAGGGTACCAAGCCATGCCAAGGAAGAGTTTCTCCCAGCTACTGCATCCAATTCCTTTGGCTTAGCATGCCCTAAATAAAGATGGAAAATATGATTATAGCAAATAATACTGAAAATGCACTGGATATTTTCCGTTGTGGAATCATGCATGCTGGTCCCCCCCTGAATACCAGAGGTGACTTGGGGCAATACTGGCAGAGGTCCCTTGCACCCAGCTTCTCTTGCCTGATGCCCTTGGCCGTGGAGCACAAGTTGGTGAGGCATCATGGGAAGTCATGCTGCAATCTATCTTGGACTGGGCCATGTGAGACTCGACACTGCAGCCTTCCACATCTGAACAAACCAGCTGGAGTATGCCGCTTCACACAGGTGTTTGTACTTCGCTGATTGCCTCAAATACTTCACGTGCTTCTCTGACCCCTCACCTGAACACACAAAGTCAAACAACTCATGGACTTCTGCATCCCAAAGACTTGTGTTTAGATCTACCCCAAAGAAATACTCAGTACTTTACCTTAAAGGTTCAGAGAAACTCCTTGAATAAGTGATTTGGATGAAAACTACCATAATTATTTGCATTATGCTTTTTTTTCTTTTTTACCAGAATTTTTTTCTAAGGACTTTCACTGTGTAATGGCCAAGATGCACAAGGCTCAATATTGGTGACCTTCCTGTCAGTAACGCTCCTTGCTAGAGCTATTACTGTAATGACCACGTGATGGACCTCAGCCTGTCCTATATTTTATGCCTTTGCACCGTGAAGTCATCTCTGCTGTATTTTGCCTTTTAAGAGTGTCCTGGTTTTGTTATTACAGTATTGAGCATGTTCACGGCATCATGACAGCGTTAATGAGACCGATGTGAAGCACTCTGGGAAACGCAAGCGGCCTGAGTGCTCCTTCTCACGAGCACTAGCAGGAAGACGAGCTGCCATCATGGCAGCCAGGATGCCAGGTTGTCCCACACGGCCTGTGGGACTGTCGCCGCCGTGGAGCACCTCCAGCTCCCCCGTTGACTACGCTTGCCTCAAGCTTTGACCCCAGTCCTGTACTCCAGCTTTGAGAGCTCAGATAGCTTCACTGTCTGCACTTTGGCCATGCTGTTCCTTCTCCCGAGGCTGACTTTCCCGACGTTCTTTGCCAAGACTTGTAGGATGGATTCACACCACTTCCTCCACAATGTGCTGCCTGGGCTTCCTGGTGGGGCTTGGAACCCAGGGAATTCCTGCTTTTAGGCCTGGCCTTGCCACATGGAGACAAGCTGTGCCTTGGTCTCTCTGCTTTGTACAGTGCGGGTCACCGCGTGGTCATTCAGTGTCGTCTGTCCCTCTGTGTGTGATCCAAGCTTGCATGGGCTTAACACCAGACGAGGTACAACGGGATTGTTGGATGCTCTCAATAGTACAGCAAAGCCCTAGCTACACACACACACACACACACACACACACACACACACAAATAAATAAAATAAAATAAAATAAAATAAAATAAAATAAAATAAAATAAATTGAAAAGCACTTTTATGGTCCCTAGGATTTCTGGGCCCAACTCTTTCACAGGACTCTAATCCACTTAGAAAAAAAAAAATTAACATCATTATGAGTCCATGTCTTTACTACATAGGAATTACACTCACTATAGGGAGTTAGTACACATAGTAATTAACACATCTTAATCCCTTTTTGTTGAATAAGGGTAGTATAATGCATGAAAGTGCACTTTTCCTTTTCTCTGAATTTAAGACTGAGATATGGGACAGAACAGGGCAGGGATTCAGGTTTTTTTTGGAACTGGAGAAGGGAATTAGGAATGGGTGAGAGAGGGATGGGAAGAGGGATCGAATAAAATCAAGGTGCTACATAGATTATACGGTACATAACTAAGATGTGCTAGACATGTAGTCTATCTGTATGTATCTTATCTTATTTTTGTATGATATATATGTGTACCAATCCTCTGGAACAAATATAATTGGTATGCATCACAAGCCAAGAAAAAAGCATTAATCAAAAATCTTCCCAGTGTTCATAATCATAATATTTTGGGACACAATACCGTAAAGAGATTAGAAAAATAAATTTCAAAATCACACACTGTTCTTATCAAGGTCAGGAGAGTAAGAGCAAAGTGTGTGTGTGTGTATGTGTGTATGTTTGTATGTGCATGTGTGTGTCATAGGCTCCTTGATCATTATTGTTTCAAGATGGCAATTGCATGACTGCCGAAATCATTGTCTAGTAAATACTGTACAGGGAAGCGTCTAGACTTTAATATACCAACCAGACACCTGGACCTCTTGTCCAGAAGCAAATTCCAAGCCAGCGGCCCTGACAGAGGCGTGGATTCCATTTTTCTTCCAAGCTCCCGGGGGGCCTCTCAGTGCTGCCACTCCACGTTGCTCAGCTGGAGCAGGAGACATTAGCATGCAGGGGGTGTCACATTATTTGTATCTGATCAGACTTGAAGGCAAAACTATTTCTTGTTTTAAAAGGCTCAAATAAGAAAGCACTATTGTCAATTTGACTACAAAAAACTGCACTGAAACTCTGGGATTATGCAGGATATGTTTTGTAGTCTATGCAAGTTTATGTTATATGAATGAGGTTTTCTGCATTCTGATTAATTTCCACTCTTACTTGGTCAAATTTAGAGTGAAAATAGGCAGACCTTGCTGTCTCCTTCTGCACAATTGTGCTGGCTGTAGCTGGACATTTTCTCCATCTCCACAGCCAATTTCTTGCCTCCCATTCTTGCTGAGTGAATAATAGAATCTTCATAGAGAAGACTTTTTTTTTTTGTAGTACCAAGGATTGAACTCAGGACTCTGCGCTTTCCAGGCAGGCACTTATTCTACTGAGCCATAACTCCGGCCCGAGAAGATGATTCTTATGTCCAGAGAACATCAGGAAGCCTCGTTCACTGGTCCCCATAGCTGTTATGTACTAGCTTCCCATTCCTACTGCTCCGAAGGGCCATAGCTGGGTGGCTTAATACAGAAGACATTTATTCTTTTACAGTTTTGAAAGCCAGAAGCCAGAACCCAGGTGCCATTGAGGTCCTATGGATGTGGATCCTGTGACAAAGAGAGGGAGGAATCCTTACCTTTCTCACCCAGCTGAGAATAGTTCCAGATGCCTCTTGGCATATGGCAGCATCTCTTCAACCTCTCCTCCCACCCCTGTGTCTTTCCTCGCTGCGTGTCTCCAGGTTTCAAATCTCCCTCTCCTGCCTCTTACAAGGAAACTAGTCAGCAGATGGAGAGCCCACCTAAGTCCAGAGTGGTCTGCTCACTCAATGCCATCTGCAGAGACTCTATTATATATATTGATTTTGAATATTAAGATTTGTGCATTAGTTGCTATGGGCTCTGTGACAAAAATGCCATACACTGGGGAATTTGTAAAGCATGGAAATTAGTTTCTGAAATCTAGAGGCTGGGAGCCCATGAGAGAAGTGCAGCCGCTTCAGTGTCTGCTGAAGGCTTACTCTACTTCACAGAGGGCACTGTCTTTGTGCCCCCCATAATGGTAGAAGCAAACTAGGTCCTTCAAATTTTTATTTTTATTTATTTTATATTAAAATATTTATTTATTTGGTACAGGGCCTCCATATGCAGCATGTGATTCTCCTGTCTCAGCCTCCCCAGCGCTGGGATTACAGTTGTGCACCACCATGTCTGGTTTCAGTGGCTGGCATGTCCCACCTGGGTTTTTTGGGCCAGCACTGCATGCCATTCTGGGGATCAAACCTGGGCCCTTGCATTTGCCAGGCAGGCACTTAGACCACTGAGCTATCTCCCTAGCCCAAATTTTTAAATTTCTATTAGGAGTATTGATGCCATTTGTGAGAGTTCCAAGCTCACGCCTTAATCACCTTAATAGTAAAGGCTCTGCCTCTCACTGTTATTGCTCTGGGATTAAGAGTGACATAAATTCTGGGAGGGAAACACTCAGACCTTAATGACTGGTACAAGGAAGGGATCTGCGTGAGCGCTTTGTGGCTGAGCAGTCAGGAGGTGCTTCTTCGTGGCTTTAGCAAGGGGAAAGTAGGGATCCTTGCTCTCAGAATAATGGTGACCACAAAGAGAAACAGCAGTGAACAATTGCTAGATTTGTTTTTCAAGTTGTTTTTGGCATGTTGGGGTGGAGCCCAGGGGCTTAAGTGTTCTGGGTGAGTGCGCTACCCCTGAGCCACGTACGTCTTTCCCAAGAATTAGATTTTTATGTTTGGATCCAGGCAAAACCCTTTTCAGTTTTTCTTCAACCTTTCCAACTATAAAACCTGTTTTTGGATAATATTGCAGTTTGCTTTTTTTTTTTTTTTTATGAGAGCTTCCCATGAGTTAATTAGCATTTAATCCTTTTGTTCCTCTTTCTTTTTTATCCACTTCTATAAATCTGTGCCAGCCTCTTTATTATTTCTCTTTCTCTCTTCTAACCAACTACCATCAGATTTTGATACCGAACTATCTTTACACCCCTTCTCAGTCTAGCAAATACTAAGGGCTAGTAAAGTTTATAGATTCAGCTTGCATGCTGACTCTGCCTGCAGTTCCAGCTACCTGTGAGGCAGAAACAGGGGGCTCCCTTGCATCCAAGGCTTCAAAACCAGCCTGGATAGTATAGCGAGATACTGCCTCCTAAGAGAAGGAGGAAGAGGGGGAGGACGAGAAGGAAGAGAAAGGAGATTATTGGTGTCTCTAAGTCATGGTTTGTTGTTCATGAATTATTTAGAAGCAGAAGAATTTAGAAACCAGCACTGACTAGCATGAAAGTATTTCTGAGGCATTTGAGAAAGACCTTTCTATTGATTAGTTACTCAGCTTATATACAAAAGGCAGGTGGATTCTCCTTATATAAAGTAAGCTTCACATTCACTTGTGAGACCCTGTCTCAAAAAAACATAGTTTTCAGTATGTTGAGAATGTAGTTCAGCATTTGGCCTTAGGTTCAATCTTCAGTATCACCAAAACATTTTTTTTTCATTTTAACATATGATCAGTATTAAAAACTTGTAATCTGATATATTGGCACATGCCCCTGGCACCCCCTTTAATGATTCCGAATCCCTGGGTTTGGGGTGCAGCTCTGGCCTGGGTATACTTGCAGGGATCCATCTTTGGGTGAGGTACAGGCAGGCAATCAGATCACTATCTTAGGTAAATCTCCTTACTACACCTCTCAAATATTTGATGCTATTGCCTAAAACGCACATCCCCATGATGCTCATAGGAATCAAATATAGTAGTGCTAATGAAATGCATTGTGAAGCATAAAGTGCCTTGGAGAAGCAAGGCATAGTTATGCTGAAACATCCAGCGAAAGGAGGTGTCTTAGGAGACACATCCTCCATAGGTTGGCCAGGAGAGACACTGAGGTTCAAGTCTCTTTAATTTCAGTCATTTTTACTTCACTATGCACTGTCTCTGCACCAGGAGGGACACAGTATGTGTTTTGAAGTAATGTTCACCAGGGCACCTGCCAGCTCCACCTGGTCCTGGCATTTTCTGGGACTGGATTTGTCCATCTGACCCAGTCCTTGGTACATACCCATCTGGGCTTTCATGAGGAGTGAGGTAAAGGATGGACACCACCAGCTAAGGGTTACCTTTCCTCCCGGGGAGTCAACTGGAATTGTGTACCCAGAGCTGTCCAGGTGCCTTCAGGCAATGACAGGGCTATAGTAACCATCACTAGTAGCATCTGAGTAGGGGCAGGATGCAGGGAGCTCACCCCATAGTCCTCAGCCTGGCCCTTGTCTACCACACATTTATGCAGGGGGGAATTTTTTCCTCTTCCATATCACAGATCCCAGGAGATTTGGCCTAACCTACACTCAGATGAAGTCTTACCTCCTGACCTGGAGGAGGGGAAGATTGAGTGTAGCGCCCCAGAACTCAGCCTTCAGTTGGCTGAACGTGGAAGGAGACCCTGTTGTGGATGGAATCTCTCAGGTGTGGGGTAGAGTTGGGCTTCCTTCCCCCATGTGCTGAGCTGAACGGACTAAGTCCAACTAAGATCAGAGCCTAGGTTAAGGAAGTGCCCCTGATTTCCCTGGTTAAGAAAATTCCCTCCAGTTTTAAAACAAAGATAAACGAAGTGATAACATGCTACAATGTAGTGGTGTGCTCTCTTGCACAGGGATGCTTCAGGAGTTTATTGGCCAGTTAAAAAAATAACACCTATGTTTACTCCAGACAGCCCCACATTATAACCTACCAGCAACTTGCTAGGTGATTAGGCTTGATGAGTTTTTAAATGCACTTAAAAATTTATTATAGAAGACTCCTTTATGGTATCAGATAAAATCAAACTTGCTGTAGTACTGATCTGTGGGTCAGCGGTGCAGACTGGCTCTTTCTGATCTGAAGGTAGACATAAGCATGGTCATCCCTTGCCACATTATCTATGTGCTCTTCCTTTTCTATTGTGTAGAGGCCATCTGTCCCTTGTTGCATTAACTTCAGAGCCAGTAGTAACCAATCAAGTTCTCATACTGCCCTTGCACCTCAGTATTCTGCCTCAGTCTCCACATTAAATGCTTTTTTTGATTGCATTGGGCTCACTTAGATAATCCAGGAAAATCTTAGCTCATGGTCAGATGATTTGTGAGTTCATTTCCATTCTGTACCCCAACTCTCCTCTAACAAGTAGGATAACAGCACCATGGAGAGAGCTGGGTGTTTAGAAGGCCAGTGTTCGGCCTACCAGAGGCTCTGCTGGCCACTTTGCAAGGCCTTGGGGCACATGTTTGACATTTAAAAGGGCAGCTGAAGTTGGACATCGGAGGACTGGAGTCTGGTCAGCTTGGGGGCTGGTACCCTGATGCATTGCGAGGTCTGACTTCATGCGTTTTCAACTTTACAATGGTGCGACAATGATGCACATTCAATAGATAATAGTACTTTCAAATTTTGGTTTTATGCAGAGTACTTGATGTTCTCTCCTGATGCTGAATAGCAGCAGGAAGATGCAGCACCTAGTCAGACTCACAATCTTTAAACAATTCATCCTCTGCAACGTCAATGCATGGTACTGCTGCGTGATGAGAGGGGCATTAAATTCATTGTGACTTAAAGCTACGTTGAGCCTACCATGAATTTATTGAGACACAGTTCCACTGGAAATCAAGTGCCATCTGCTATCTTTTGACCTTGGCCAAACCTTTGCTTCCTTTGCATTGTAAGATAGGCACAATAGCAGGATTTCTTCAGAGTTATTGTGACATTAAATTAGGTAATATACACAAATATTTTGTGAAGCATTTGGCTTACAGTGTTAATATTCCCACTGCTAGTAATCACCTAGATGCTGCTACTGCCCACCCAGGGCACGGTGGTGTGCCACTCAGCTCCAGTTCTGCACTCCCTGCACTGGTTTTTGCATGCTCTGAGTAGGGCCACAGTTATTTTACAGATTTGCTCATAGGGAAACATAAAAGACTTCCAGGAAGTGAAAACTCTTTCTGCCTGTATTTACAACCTGGTCCTCACACTGGATGGAGATCTTTTCCTGCCTGTGCTCTCACCAGGTGAGATTCACCTCCTCATCCTGCCCAGGTTTCTTTGTGGAGAAGGAGCCCTTCTAGATCAGTCACCAGCCACTTGGGTCACGCAATACACAGACCGTCTACTGGATAACTGAAGATTTATTCGGTGGGGATAAAGTGGTTGCATTTGCTGTGCTGAGGTAGCACAGTGGATGTTGTGAAAGAACAAAGGGCTGGCATGTTGCCAGGCTTTCTGCTGGGAGGTCAGACTCCCCGGAGCCTCCAGCTTGTGAAGGAGTAGGTAAGCACAGGAAGGCATTTTGCACTCGGAACCTTTAATAACTGAGCACCAGTGGAAGAGGAGCCCTGATTCCGTTTCATCTTTAAAAGATCTTCATTGCCAAAGTAGCTTGGGTGGATTTTATCTGAGCTCTGAGACTTTCAGTGAACTGAAACATCTGGGAAATCAAAGGATCTCAGATCTATGTCTTTATGAAGGGACACAGAGAGTGGATTCTCCAAATTCTATAGGTATAGTTGATAGAAGACAAGGGAATCTGGTGTTTACATATATTTAAATATTATTTAAAAGCAGTGATGCATTATTCATTTTTCTTACATGAGTTGAACTATTGTTATACACAAGAAGACTGATATCCTCCTGGGAGGAAAATGTGTGCAATCCGCTAGGAATTATCATTTCCTCCGCAGTTTTTCTGCTTCCTAGAAATACTGTATGTGTGACTAAAAAGAACCTGTTTTAAATTTTAAATTTGCATGTAGAATTAAAGCGTTATCATATACAATCTTGTAAATGATTATGCAGTCCTATTAAAATTAGGTTTGTAGTGTAAAAAAAATAAATAAAATGAGAGCTGGCCAAATAGCTCAGTGGATTAAAGCGCCTACAAGCAGGCTCAAGGGTCTGGGGATGAAACCCATGCCAGCCTTGCCCCAGAGTGCTCTGAGACAGTGATTGAGACTGGACTTATGCTGCACGTCTATAATCCCAGCTCTTGGGAGGCTGTAAACAGGAGGATCACTATGAGTCTGATCTAATAGTAAGACCCTGAACACCCTGTAGACCCTTCCCTAAAATAAAAATAAATAAATAAATGAATAAACAAATAAATAAAATGGTCTCTTTAGTCATTTCAGGCTGCCATACATAAAAAAATTCATACTTTTAATGAATTTAAAGTAGGATCTACAGGGGGTATAGGGTCTCACTACGTAGATTGGACTCATAGTGACCCTCCTGTTTTCAACCTCCCAGTTGCTGGGATTACAGGCGCTTGCAACCATGCCCAGTCTCAATCTTGTGTCAGTGTGCCCAGAGGTGGGAACAGCATGGCAGGCAGGGATTGAACCCTTCCAAGTGCTTTAATCTGCTGAGCTGTTTGGCCGGACCTCAAATTTCATACATTTGGTGGCTAAAGCAACAGCAACACCTATCACACAGCTCTGAAAACTGAGATGTCCAAGTATGAGGCCCTGACAGATCTTGTGTTTGACTGGGGTCATCCTGGTTTACAGACGACTGAGCTCCTAGATTTTCACATGGTAGACAGCAGAGAGAGAGAGAGAGAGAGAGAGAGAGAGAGAGAGAGAGAGAGAGTTCCGTTGTTCTTGGATGGCCAGTAACTAATCCTATGAGCATTCTGCTCTGATCACAAAATTGCCTTTGACAGTCACCACCTGATGACATCCCATTGAATTTTGAGGCTTCCCCAGATGAATTCTGGGGAGCATAAACATTCAGTCCAGAGCCAAAGCTAGGATGTTCCAGCTTTGTAAGAAGAAAAACTCACATGGAGAGGAAGGGGCGATTTTGTACTGCCAAATGTGGATGAGAGCAGGGAAATATTTTCTCCTTCTTTGAATTTGATCCTTTGAAGCAGTGAGCAGTTTTCTGGACCAAGCATCAGGTCTTCTAGGGAAGAATCCAAAGCCTGCAGCTCTGATCCCGTACCCTGCCTCCCGCGCCCCTGTCCAGATGGACTGAATTCCAGCACTCGGGGTGGGAGGCCGCTTTTAAGGTATCACTCCGAAGCAGGATGGACATTTTATGTTAATGTGTTGACTACAGGATTCGAATGAGGTAAACACTTTTACTTCTGTGAACTTTTTAACATATTTTTCCTTATACATATTCTGTCCCAAATTCATGGAAATCTTGCGTAATAAGCTAAGTGGCTGAGGCCCTGTTTTCTTGCACTCAGCTTCTTGTCTCAGAATGGCCTGAGTCAAAGCCAGTGTGTGAAAACTTGGCTGTGGAAAGTGGTTAATAAAATAAAGTGTAATAAAATCTATAACCGCTGCCTAATATGGGCGAGGGGAGAATAAAACAGCGGTTAGTTCTGTCATTTTTAATTTGCTCCACCTCCGTCCCTCAGTTCTCTTTGAATTAATATTAAAATGTTCTACTCTTATGAACATATATTCTGAAAATTCCTCACTTAACTACTAAGTTATTGATTGTATGATGCATGCTTGGGACAGGAATTTTAAACTGGTTTTTTAAAAACTGGTATCAGACATTGAAAAGTGGAGAGACTGTTGGGAAAGAATAATTCCAGCTCTTGGAAGTTCATAGGCCTTGGCAAACCTTTCCAGTGAGGCTAGTGGGTGCTGGATGGAGCCTCAGCCTCTGTTTGCTCTGGCAGAGGACAGAGAAAGTCCTCAGCATCCCTTCAGCATCAGAGAGATGCGGTGAAGCAGAAAGCCAGAAAAATGATGATGGAGATTCAGCTGGGAGAAAGAATAAAGAGCACTGGACAAAAAAGCACGAACTTGGTGAGAGCAGTCGCTGTGGGCTGCCAAAGCAAATAGTCTGTTAACTCCTAATGTGCTTCAGAGATGAAATCCATGGAACACTTAGCGAGAGGCTGCTTCAGAGGAAATGAAGGAGCAGAGCTTTGGGAAGGGCGGGCATGGTCTCCCAGAGGAAGAATTGTGCCATCCGGAGCAGGCCACAGGAGTAAACAACAGGTTGAGGCAGCAGGTCCTGCAGGGGAGTCATCAGCTGCCCCCCGCTGGCACCCACTTACAGAGGATAGGATGAGAGTGACTTAGCAAATGCTGGTGCTCCTATGCCTTCCTGCCCCAGGTCCAGTTGATCAGTTCTTCTAAGGTTAAAAAAAAGAACTGAGCATAGCCTTAGATCCCACCTCCAAATGAACGCCTTCTTAAGTTTCACATTGTCACTCTAATTCAAATACAGTTATTGTGGTTGTAGACAGTTGAACAGTTTTGCTTATGGACAACATCACACACTTTGTTTGCAAACACAGAGTGAATGTCAGGATGAGACACCCATGTTTTATTCCCCAACCCCAGCAAGGAACAGCTACATTTGAGCCACAAGGAATGTATTTTTTCTTAGACACAAAGCAAAATTGTGAGCACATAACAGGCACTTCTTTTATAAACATAACTATTTTAGAATATTTTAGTATGCTTTTAATTTGTAAGCATTGGACAAACAGGCTTTGTTTCAAGGTTCAAATAAGTTCTGCCATGAAGAAATCACGCCCCTTTGCAGCATTTTCCAAGTTCATTTCTCCATGCTGTTCCTTTTCCTTATTTCGTTTTTACACAGGCACTCAATGGTGGAACAAATGTATGGGGAGCCCTCATTTTACAAGTGGGGAAATGGGCCAAAAGAAATGGTGACCGCCCACAATTCTTTGCACTAGAAGGCACTGAACTGAGACTAGAGTCCCATGTTTTGTCCAAGGCCCACCTGGGGCTAGCTGTCAGCCTGTGAGTTGGCTGAGTCTCCCAGTGTGAAGGCCCCGTGGCTGGCAGGTGGTGGCATAGACCCGGGCTTCAGCGAGCCCCCGACTGTTGGTTTTGTGCTGAGTGAAAATTCTTTTGGATCCAAATAAATGCATGTGTGAAGAGACCAGAGAAACCTTGCCAGTGTCACTGCAGTTTGACCTCACACAATCCCTGGCTTTCATTGCAGAATGATTCAGGTAGACCTTATAGTTCGTCAAATATTTAAGTTGTTCTGGTGAACAAAGAAAGGAAATTATAAATATTCTTATAAGGGAAATTGGTGATTAGAAAGTTCTTATACAGGATAATCCTTTAGCAAACTTCAGAAGCTGTTATTTAGTAACTGTTCTTAATTATGATTTATCATTTAATACATTCTTATTTTCAGGAGAATTGTATATGACATTCTCAACTAAAGTAATTATTTTAGGTGGAGAAGCTGTAATGTTTGTATAATATCTGATTCTTATGCGTTGGCTGAAGGTAATGGGGATAGGAAGGAAAAGTCTTAGCAGCATCTATTTAAAGACACATGGTTACGTTTGTAACTGCAAATACAATCAAATACAGCAGCAGCAGGCATGCCCCATTCATATGCTCAGGTATTTGGTCAAAATGTTCTAGACCCTGATTTAGATCTGGCATCATCTTCAATGCTTCAAAGCTCAGCGTTCCCATTTGTGACAAAGCACACAGGACAAGATGCAAGACAGGGACAGCTGCTCTTCTCTTTGGTGTTTTTCCAGGCAAAGCAGACTTCTCTACTTTGAGGTCTTCGGTAAGGCACTTGTAGACCATCATCTCCAAGTGAGATTTCTCACAGAGGTGATTTTTGTTTTCATAAATACTTGATGCGTTCCTATTTTTGAAAATTCCATAAAACCTTCATTTTATCTTGTAGCAGCGGTGAACTTCAAACACGGCTGTTTTTGTAGAAATGTTTTATTTTTTAATCAAACACAGGGCGCCTTTAGCCAGCTATTTTCACAGCTGAGTCCTAGTGCTGGAGATTTATGGCGTGTTTCATATGTTCCTACTTTGTGCTCCACTTCTGAGTTGTTTATTTTTCATGACACATTTGAATGCCTTCTTGTAAGCAGGACCCTGGGTTTGACCTCCAACTGAGGGTTATTAGTACAAGGACATATTGCAAGCATCCTTAGTGAGGGGTTAACAGAGGTGGTTCAGAAAGTATTTTCTTTTCTGACTAAACATATGCATGGTGTTTTCCCTCCCATGAGGATATAAGCCAGACTTGAAATTTTGAAAGCTTTGAGTACTTAGAACTCTTGTGTGTTTGATATTACCCGTGTGATCCTCTGTAGAGAGCTTCATATCCTTATCTTCCAGCTGGACCACTAGGTAGGAAAGAGAATTTAATGCTCAAGTCAAGAGCCATAATGTAGCCATGAGTCAGAGCTATAATGATAAAGCTGCCTGCTTTATGTAATGTGGTCCATTTGGAGTGAAATTACCCCATGACAGGGACATCCAGTGGGTGAGATGCAAAGGCTTTTATTGATGACGTGTTATGGGAAAATTGCTGAATGCAGAGCCTTTCTTTTGAGTGAAGACTAGAAATTTTCTTCACTTCATTTAGCAAGGATATTGCTTCCCAAACAAATTATTTAGACAAATGCTGACACTCTCCAAAAAGTGGCATAGCCCTTCACTAAGTAAAATGAGAAAAGAATAAATTAGCAGATGCTGATGCTATTATACTTGTCTTCCGTAATTCAAATTCACTGGTTTTTCCAAAGTAAAAGAAGTAAGGGCAGACTTCCTAGAACCAGCCTCTACATGAATGTTTGCTTTAGCTTATAAATACAATTCTAATGTAAATATGGTCACTTTGCTTACAGGCTTTAGACAGTTTTGCTAATAACTGTAGACTTTACTTGGAGACATTTCTCTGTTATTTACCTGACTGCTCTCTCACGCCAGCTGACAAGCTCAAAAATTTTCTCATGTTTTGAAAGTCACCTACAACTCGAAACTCTTGCAGTTTACTTTCTCTCACATTATCTCTTTGCAAAGATGTCTTACGATTCTCAACTTCAAAACTTGGAAAAAAAATTGGATAGAGCCAAATTCAGTAATTATATTTAAAAAATCCAGCAATTGCCACACACCTAAGAGAGAGCAGTAATTTTATGGTATAAATAAAGGATGTTTTATGGCTTTAGCAATAGTCAGGAGACTTTCTTTAGTCGGTTGCCTTCAGCCCAGGACTGATGTTTCTATTTGAAATCAGGCAAGTGCTGGGTGCAGTGTGTTCAGGCTATGTGGAGTACACTGTGCTGACAGGTCCCAATGCCTGCAATGAGACTCTTTGTTTGAATGCTTTCTGATATGAAAAGAAATTTGCTTATCAATGCAAGGAAAATCATTGCTATGTTAATTTTATGCAAACTTCTCACTTTGTAATTCATGCTTCTCAATAATGGAATTGTAATTGGATTTCTGAAGTAACATACATAGAAAGCAATTTAAATGTAACTTGTTAATCAGAAATGACTACAGGTTTGTGCAATAAAAATGAGGCCACATCGCCTTTGTCCCTACATGCAAAACAGGCCATTCCTGCTAAGTGTAATTCAAGAGAGGGTTACCTGCCACCAACATGGAAACTCAGTGTTGCTTTAAATTCTAGCATTAGAAAATCGAAAAACGAGGGGTCAGGAACATGGCTCGGTGGAATAAGCGCAGGGGCCTGAGTTCAATCCCTGGTTCCATAAAAAAAAAAAAAAAAGAAAGAAAAGAAAAAAAGAAAATTGAAAAACTCATTGCATTGTGTTATTTTTTCCTCTCACTTTGATCTTTTTTTGTTTTTTGTTTTTTGGCAGAATCGGGGATTGAACTCAGACCCTTGCACTTGCCAGGGAAGCACTTATTCCACTGAGCCATCTCCCCAGCCCCCTCACTTTGATCTTAATATGTGAAAACCAAAATAGAAATCATAGGCAGAATTTTTTTTTTTTTACTTTTAATGGCTTCTGTTTTGGTGCCTTTCAAGCAGGAGGAGAAACCTAGGTCTTTCTACATTTACATAGCTTAGCGATTAAAGAAAGATACCGGAAATGAAGCTTTACTGTCCTTTGAAGAAGCATAGAGGAGGGAATTATGGTTCTGTGCCCTGTGAATTGGGAGTCTTGGTTTGCTACTTAATTAATCATCGTTGACCTCATCTGTAGAATGAGGGTCATTGTCATCTGCCATCAGAGTGTCATGGGGATGATCCATACGATGTCACACAGATTGCATGGCCCCTGGCCTGCAGTGAGTGACAGTCTAGCCAAAACCTGTTTTAGAAGACAGTACTTAGAGATGCCTGAAGCAAAAATCATTTTATATGCCTTTTCTTTGATAGTACCGACAAGTAATAATAATGTGACAAAAAAATAGCATCTCACTGTTAATGTTGGTCTCTTAGCTAGGACAGGTATAGTTTTCTTTTATGCTCACAGAAACCTTAAGGAGCAGGTGGAAATAAATAACCTAAGATGATTAGCAGAGCAAGTAGTTCCTATAGGCAAGCAGTTCTTCCAGAAAGAGATATGCTATGACATGAAAATGAGAAGATGAGATTTCAGGAGACACACGTATCTCTACTGAGCTCGGTAACTGCATCAGAAACATTTCCTTTTGCACACTATTTATGCTTCTGGCATTTTTGTTATGCAGCATAAGCCAGTGAAGCCAGCCAACACTGGAAAAGATAAGATTAGAGGACAGAAAGAAACGAGGTTTTGAAAGCAGTAGAGAAGGTAGAACACCAAAGATCATGAAATGAGGCTCCAAATGAGAAAATCACTCAGATTGTTGGGGCATCTTTCAACCTCGACAGAGAATGAAAGTCAATGGAGTTGAATACTGCACTTAGAACAAAGTTGAGTTGCAAGAGCATGACCACGTTGTGAGATGTTTGTACAGGATGCACAAGCTGCTCTTTCCCAGAGTTTGGCCAGGAAGAGCAGGATTGAGAGATAAATAGGCAAATATCTGTATTAAAATTTGAAGTGGTGTAATGGCTGAGTAATGAGTTGTTGATGAATGATAGTTAAGCCTGCACCTGGTTTTCTGCAGAAGTGGGACCTGTGTCAGGTCAGATAGGTAAGGTGAAGTTACCTGGGACTTTGGAAGTCCCCCGCCAGCCCAGGGGTGAACAGCAAAGGTAGACCATGTGACCGCTGACACTGCCCTGTGTCCCATCCATCATGATGGGCCCTTGTAATTTATTGGGTGGAATCAAGCATGGGTGACATTTTCTCTTGGGAACTAGAGCCAGAACTCAAGTAAGACTCTCTAAAGAAGGCCAGCTAGATCAGTGGAAGGCTTTTTATCTTTCACTGTTTCACCTATTGCTATTTTCTCTTTGTTTTCTCATTTGCAGGATGAAGAGTTGAGGGTAGGATAATTAAGTGAAATACCTAACTTTCTCTCAGCCTTGACTTTCACATGTTTCAGACACATGCCTTGTTTGCTGGGCCCCCAACATCTTTGTTTAACTGTATACTTGTTAAAGTTTTGGCCTTATGTCTTTTACCCTTGACAGCTAACTTACAGTGGAGATCCTTAGAGATCAGGGACTTGAGAAACACTTGTACATTGAGTGGAACTGAAACATAGTGCTGAGATTTAGAAATCCATACATCAAACAAGTAAGAAACATCTTGCTGGCAAACTTATCAGTCCTATCTGTAAGTGCAGTAGGTATTCATAGTGACCAGTGATGAGCACAGGTCAGGAGAGTGGGCACTGACTTCAGGAAAAGTTGATGGGCTTTCAAGGCTAGACGCATCTCAGCTGGCTGTGCAGTGGGCCACAGGTATCCTCAATGGTTTTTTCCTACCAGGTATGGCGGATTCTTAAAGAACAGAGCAAGGATTCAGGGAAAGGTTAATTCCTGGACAACAGATCCCTGAAACTTGAACAGGTTAATGAAAAATCTGAGCAGATCCCAGATGGAAGGCTCCAATTGTCTTTCACTATGAATAAAAGGCTAATGTTCAAGTTGTCTGACTTAAGTGACCAACAGTGTTTGACAAGTGTCGTATACTATTTGGGCTGCCTAACAAAATACCTTAGATTGGATAACTGATAAAGGGACTTATTTCTTTATTTTATTTATTTATTTTTTAAATTTTTATTTTATTGAAGTACAAATATCAATGAGACAGTTTTAAGATACCTTGACAAGATGGATTTGATAAATTAATACATTGCAAACTGTTTTCATAATGTTTTGGTATCATAGAAGGTGCATACATGATATTAAACTTACAGACATTATTATAGCGTATGTCTCTTATCAGTAAAAAGTTCAGAGTTTTTTTTTTTTTTTTGTGGAACTGGGGATTGAACTCAGACCCTTGCACTTGCCAGGGAAGGGCTTATTCTATGGAGCCATCCTCCCCTACCCTGGGACTTATTTCTTACAGTTCTGAAGGCTGGAAGTCCAAAGTGAAGGTACCATGAGATTCTGTCCTATTATTGGTGTAACTTTATATGGTAAAAGGAATGACGCATCTCTCTGAGCCTTAGACACTAGCTTTGTTTATAAGTGCACCAGCCCCAAGACCTAATCAATTCCAAATTTCCCACTTCTAATGCTATGACTTTGAAGATTAGGAATTCAACATGTGGATTTGAGGAGAAGGCAACCTTTCAGGCTCAAGCAATGAATTTGATAATATCTCCTGAAAGCAGAAAAACTTAATGAATCAGATTTTTTTTTTAACTATAAGCCAACTTTATTTAAATCAGGATTGTCCAACAAAAATATTCTGTCAGCCACTCATGATCTGAATTCTGGTGTATGAAATCTATTAAATTGTGGTACACACACAAAAGCTATGAGACATTTCTGTTCTGTAATAAATAAGGCAGTGACTATTGTTCATTAGTAGCCTTTCTGAGGTAAGCTGTTAAGTCTGCCCTTTCTCCCTTCTTTTTGATGGCAGCAAAGATCATTTTTGTTCCAGGGTTGTGCTTCTTGGGATTCCCCAAATGCTCCATCAATGTATCCACCCCCACCCCCACTTTTTTGTGATACTGGGGATTTGAACTCAGGACCCTGTACTTGCCAGGCAAGCACTTATTCTACTGAACCATCTCCCCAGCCCAGTACCTTTGTTCTTGTTGGCATCTGTGTAAGAGAATCCAGCAGCCTGACTTGTCTTCCACCCAAAGAGACCATGGAGATCCAGCCCAGCTTTGTATTTGCCTCCGTCCTCAACAGTGTGGCCCCGGGCACACTTCTGTACAGAAATTTTCTTGCCTGTCTCAACATTACCCATTTTTAAACCTGGTGCAGCTTCTGCACCGGGTGGTCGCTGCTCTTCCCTCCTTACCACAAGGAAAGTTCTGGTTCAGAAGCCTGAAGTTCCACCCTCCCAGGGGGAGTTTTAATATTTGTTCCTTTGTGATACCTCTGTTACTACTTATCCATGTCTTCCCTAACAGGCTGCTGCTGTTAAAGGAAGCCAGCAGACCTTTATACTTTTCTTTTTCTATTTCAAAGAGAATAAAAAAAAGTAATAAAAATACATTAGAAATGATACAGAATTTTAATAAGCAAGATGATAGAAATTCAACAAAGGTGGTTACGTTGCACATTATGATCTTCAAAGCAGTTGTTTGGGTTACCAGACATAAGCATGAAAAATTGGTCAAAAATATTTTAAGCATTAACTCTTCAGACCTTTTCTCTTATTGATCATCTGTATGACTTTTTTATTCAGGCTTTTAGAAAATAATTTAATTCTCATTTTCAAGAATGAAATAATATATTTTTAACTGAAATAATAGTATCAATGTTAATTTTGTCTAAGTGGCGGCATTTATTTTTATATTATAGCACATGTGCAAGTAATTCATTACAGATAGTTTGGAAGAGAATTCTTCCTCTTTGGATGTAAAAAAAATTGCAGTAAAAGACAGAATGAGAGGGCTGGTGAGCTAGCTCAGTGGACTATGTGTCTGCTTTGGCAAGCACAGGGAGGCACGTTCCGTGCTGGCTCTGACCCCCAGGCACCCTGAGCCAGCCACTGGGACTGGGCATGGTGGTGCATGCCTGTAATCCCAGCGCTGGGGAGGCTGTAAACAGGTGGATCACTGGGAGGCTAAACAGACAGATCACAAGGAGTGAGACCCTGCACCAAAAAAATAAAAAGAATGGGTAATTAACAAAGAGTAAGGGGCATCAGCCAAGGATAAAGTTTCAAATGCAGGACAGAACAGAGAGTCCTGAGCCACAGCACTGAGCATTTGTGAGTCCCTCAGTTCTTTACTCCTGGCCTGGGCCCTTGAAAGGTTGGGCTGTCTACCAGTGACCCTGTGCCCAGCACGCAGTCCATGCTCTGTACGTGTTTATGTGGGTGGATCACGTGGCGTGCGTGAGTGCATGGACACATGGATGACGCCAGCTTGTGGACTGGCTCTCTCTCCTTCCCCGCCTCACTGGCACCGCAACACTGGCTTACTGAAATAGAGCAGCTGTGCGTCAGTTAGGATTAATTGCGGCAGACAGGAAACAGTCATTAGTTTAAGCAGAAAGGGATTTAATTCAAGGAATTGGACATTTTTAAATTTATGGAGGGGCTGGAGGAGCAGGTTTGATTCTCTTTGTACTGTAAAGTTTAGGAACATACGGCCTGCGGGCCAGGAAGTTGGAAATCACAGGCCACTGACTCTGCAGTTGGCTCTGGACTATGGAGTGGCGGTATGGCAGTCAGGGAGACCCAGCCAAGCCACAGAAAATGATGTCCACCCGCCTCCCCTGTGGCAGGAGAGGGTGGTGAGTCGTGGGACCATGTCCATCAGTGCCTTGCTGGGTTCCAGTACTCCTGTCTTCGTATTTCTCATTGATTATTCATACAATACTAAAGCACGCTCCCTTCCAGGCTGACCTTGGGAGTTCCGGTGGGATCTGGAGAGCAACTTGTGTTTGTGTTGGGGAGAGCTACACAAGGGATCTGGATTGAGCTGGAGCTCTGCAGAGTCATTTCAGTTGACATCAGATTAAACTGGGATAAATGAAGAACCTTTGGGTAGGAAATAGCAGTGGGAACTGCTTCTGTCTGCTACACATTCGGGGTGTAAACTGGTTTCTACCATGTAGGTCTCTGAGTCAGTCAGAGACCCAGAGACCACCATCAATCTAAATTTCAGTCTCGTCTCTCTCTCTCTCTCATTTATTTCCCTCCTTTCTACCCTATGCCTTCATATATTCTCCATGGAGGGCTTTATTGCGATCTACCCTGAAACATACTTTTTAGTTGTTGATGTCTGACATTTTTCCAGCTGGCAAAACAGAATTTGTTACTGTTGTCTCCAGTCTACATTGCTTTTCTGTAGAAACAAAGATTTTTTTCCCAGGCAATTCTCTGAGTCTTTAGTTTTCAGTTATGAAGTGTATTGTATTTGGTAGTTAATTATGTATTCCATGTATGTTTAACACTGCTGCTGTTAATATGCCTCCTAGCATTGCTCAGATTTCATAAAATAAAATCTGTAAGAAGAGTTCCCTTGTGAAAAGCATCGAGAAAGCCTTTATGTTTTTACTTAATTAGTGTGACAAGAATCGCTCACTACACAGAAATGGCAGTGTCTAGGGACCAAGGTCGTTCCAATGACTTATTCCATTTTTCTTCTAAAAATGTCCAGTCTACTCAAGGTTGGTACAACTAAAATCTTAGTAGAAATTAAACGCATAGGGCTTGCCTGGGACTTACATGATTGAAGACTGCATGTAACTTTGAGAATCAGGACATAACAAAATACATTATAAGAAGTCCCTTATGAAGTTTATAAATAAGTCAATCCTTTCAGGCATCCTTAAATATATAGAGCTTTATCTGTTATCACTCAAGTAATAGCTGCAGGCAAGCAGTGGGTGAAAGAACCACTGATGGCCTGCTATGCTGCTAATGTACTAAAAAAGAATGAATTCTTTGGAGATGTCTTTTCACTCTTTCACTCCTTTGTTTTCCTTTTGAGTGCCTTATAGTGTGAAAATAAGGCATTTTTTTCTACCTTCTCTTTGTCAGTATAAAGTTAGAATTGAGAGAGCAAGAAGACTTTCAAGAGGAAATGTTAAGAACTGCCTAAGAAAAATCTCAAAATCCCCATCACCAACAGTACTTCCCAAGCAGCAGAAGAATTTATTTCAGGTGCTCTAATATTAGAACTTACCTGGAAGAGAATGCGGTTGAAGATGAATGTCTGGAACCTCAGGACATATGGAAAGCAGAAAACTGGCTTTTGGTAATCATTCAGCAAAGAAGAAACACAGCTTTACCGTCTTTTGTACTTTTACTTTTGCGTAGCTTCTGCCTGTGGAACACAACTAGAAGTAAGGGCTTGGCGTGAATTTAGACAAACTCTCTTAACCTGTGGTTGCCAGTACCATAGTGCTTATTCTCTGCCTCAGTGCCTCTGCAGAGCAGGTGCCTTCCTTCTCTCAGAATGGCTAATTGAGAGCCAGTGGGTATTTCTTATTGAGAAGGGCTCTTCTGTCCACACACTCCTCTCATCGTTAACATTCCATTTCCTGCTTGGTAGAGTATTATTCTATGCTTCCTCTCCCTCCCCTTTTTCCTTTCTTTAAACCCTTTTACCAGGGAGAATTTGTTGTCCAAGATGTTTGACTCTTTTGCATTGTATCTTTAGGGCCCGGCATATAAATTACTCAAGAAATGTTAAGTGGCCCTACAGATAGAGTGAAACCTGGAAACAAGACCATGGCTTACCTTCCTTCTGTCCTGGTTGCCTCCAGCAGATCCATTTGTTTTACCAAGAATCTTTATGCCTTTAGGAATAGATTGTGTTTAGAAATTTCCAGAATTATTAGCAAGGTTCTACTAGGAAGGGAAGTTCAGGTCTGCCTCTCGGGGTCATTTCCTGCTCTCTGCTGTTGTTGTAGGCCAGCAAAGATGGAATTGAGGCTGCACAACCTAGAAGGAGAAAGATTCTTTAAGTTTCTATTCTGAAAGTTGAATGTGAGTAAGAAACTAGACCAGCAGCCCCAGGATTCCCTTGTACCTGCTTACATCAGGCTTGGCCTGAATCCTGCATGCCCAGGGCTCTGTGCAGCAGGTTGTGTGAGGCAGATGGACTCCAGGCAGAGGACAGTCTAAATCCTCATCCAGAGTGTTTTCCCTGATCTCCCTGAGCCTGCCTCAGTGGAGCTAGCCTAAGTACACATTTTAAAGAAGCAGTAGAACCTTGAATACACCTCCAATCAAATCTCTGCAGACTGAGAATGTGCAGATGGGATGTGTGTGTTGTGCATGTGGGCCATGGATATGGGTATGAATGTCGTGTACATGTGTTGGGTACGTAGGTTGCTAGTATGTGTGTGTGTAGTGTGTCATGTGTGGGTGCAGCGTGTGGGAGTGCAAGCATATGTACATATTGTGTGAGGGGTTTGCATATGTGTGTGCTGTGTTATTTATTTGAGGAGAAAAGGAGACATGCAACATTGGCTAACTGCTTTTGGGGATCTCTATGTAGTGAGAAAGATCGAATTGGGGATGCACAATCTGAGGGGCACTTTAGCTGTGCACAGGGGACCACCCTCACAGCCCTCACAGGAGCAGTTCCATGTCCCTGTGGTCACTACAGCCACCAGCCACCAGGGAAGGTCGCTATCTTGATTTCTAATAGCACAGGCTGCTTTGCTTAGTTTTGAGACCTCGTAGTAAGAAGCCTTTTGCACCAGGCTTCTGTTGTCTAACATCATGTTCTTAATGGTGACCTGAAAACATGCCAATATGATGAATGAATGTGTACATATGAAGAACATATGCATGATCTAGACTGTGAAAGAGAATTAGGTTTCTTTTGCCATTTATCTGCTGTGATAACTCTTAGCATGATCTTAGTGCAAGGAGAACAGCAAAACAAAGAGAAACCAACAAAATGAAAACAACTACAACAAAAATCCAATGTAATCTGATGAGCAGTGATGTAGTGAATTTGATTGCCACGGAGCGTGAATGTGCGTCCCTCAGGCTGTGATGCTTTCCACATAGCAGCTGTGTGTTTTACTTAACCTTGTGACATTTCCAGTTACTTGAGCAGCCAAAACAAAGTATTCGTTCTGATAGCAATTCATGGTTGAAAACACAAGGGAGTTGCTACCTGCCTCCTCTGTATCCATTCGCATGTGTGTGTGTGTGTGTGCGTGTGCGTGCATGTGTGCGTGGTTGAGCATGCGTACACACACTCATAACGAAGTAGCAACAGAAAGGACCTGATGTGCATCATGCAGATGCCTACACGCAGGAAGAACGCTCCATAGACACATGGCACTGCTTCTTACGAGGCCGATCTTTCCAAATCCCGCGAGAGTTACCTCCTCTCGCTGTCCTTTCACACCAGGAGATAGTCGCTGACCTCTGCAGCTGGTACGTCTTTTCCTAGTTCTTACATAGTGTTCTGCCTCGCTCCCAATGAGCCTTTGATTAACGTAGGTGAAATAAAAGCTCTAATTTTCTGCTGCACAAGAATGGCATAGTGCCATTTAAATTCTTTTACAAAACATTTAATCAAATTTTAGAAAGTTAAAAATATAAATATGAAATCATCCCAAATGTATTATCTTTTTTTTTTTTTTTTTTTTTTTTTGTCTTTTTGAGACAGGGTCTCACTATGCAGTTCAGGCTGGCCTTAAGCTCACTTTGTAGCTCAGGCTGGTCTCGAACTCACAACAATCCTCCTCTCTCAGCCTCCCGAGTGCTGGGATTACAGGCATGCGCCACCACGCCCGGCCCTTGTATTATCTTTTAAAAATAAAAAAAATACCTGTTCCATGTCCACTATACTTTTAATTAGGTATTGAATGTAAATATAGCTAAGCAGCACAAAGCAGGACATGTATGAAAAGGACTAAAACATTGGCATTCAGAGAAATCTATTGGCCTTACTATTCATGTTATTAATCTGAATACAAATACATATTTTCAACTAAAAGACAAATTTTCCATAACCTGATGTTTCAGAGGTCATAATCTGTTGTCTTTTCAATGCCTACTATTTCATTTTACACTTGTCCAATTTTTAGTTCTATGTCCAGATCAACTGCTTTGAATAGCACTTTGTGGTGTGGTGAGTCCTGCATTTAACCAGGTAACTGAAGAATCAAGGGGCACTCCTGACTGGAGAAGTTTATTTTCTTATTTACATCACAGATGAACTGTGCTATCACTTATTGCAACAAATAAGTCATATCTACTCTAAATGTTCATTCAACTACCATTTTTATTGATGATTCTATGATAGGAAAAGGAGTCTAAAGCTTCTAGGATGTTGAAGAAACTGAGCACATGGATGCTTAGTGGCCTGCTCTTTGCCTAATTCACTTCAGTGCATCTTATCAGATGTCTCTTAAGTACAAGGTGTTGGGTTGATGGTCAGAATGCAGAGATAAGTGAGATGACCGTAAAGGTTCAGATTCTTTATTTTATTTTTATTTTGGCTGAGCTGGGGATCGAACTCAGGCTCTTGTGCTTGCCAGGGAAGTGCTTATTCCACTGAGCCATCTCCCCAGCCCTTAAGATTCACATTCTTACAGAGGCACTGAAATATGGAATCCATCCATACAATCTTTCATGGTCTTCCTCCAAGACTCTGGAGGTCACATAAATCGGGTAAAGTTTTTCTCATTTGCACGAAGACAATTAACACTAAGAATATGTAGTGTGGGAGTGACCCATGGATATATGTAATAGGTTTATTACTTTTTAAAGCTGTCTGTGCCATTAAATAATTGCAATACATTAGTTCCCAACACCATAGTTTATTTATAGGGTACATATGAGATCCTATTTCAGTTTGCTAGTTAGGAAGGTTTCACTTGCCTTCTTTATATTCAAAATGATAAAGAGAAAGGAAAGGAGAAGAAAACATTGTTTTAGAAAGTGACTTGATTTCCTACTGGCATGAGCTTTGAACTACCAAGGAAAATAAAATATTTTTCTTGAGTTGTGTACCAACAAAGAAATGCTAGTTGTGAATGACGCAATTTTAATGAACTACAGAGAGTGTGTGCTTTTCTACAGTGACTTGAGAGTTAATGCTGTGCGTTTCATCTCTCTTGTGCTGTTGAGCTAGATGGGGCTGAGCAGTCCCACTTGCCCTTTGTTCCTGAAGTGTTTGTCATCTCCGTTCTGTATTTGGTGAGCTCCTTTTTTAATGGTTACAAAACAAATGCTGTCATGGTTGAAAAGTGGTTGCCCCAGCATTCATCGCTTCAGGGCTTGCATCTCCACATGTGTTATTAATCAGGAGCATAATTATATTTGGAGCAAGCAAAAGGGCCCGTTGTGACAGCCAGTCAGGATGAGGCAACCCCAAGTCATATGCCTGTAACTGTACCCACTCAGGCAAATCACTATTGCCAGCCCCATCTTTTGGGTTAATCTAGAGGCAAAATAGGGAACTGTCAACACCATAACGAGTTAGAAAGCAGAGATTTTTCGCCCCTGCTTATTGGCATCAGGAACGATGAAAATGTCCCACGCAGAAATATGAAGAGTATTTTTACTGCATATGCAGTGGTGCCCATGCAGAAATGGAGCAAATTATGATGAGAACAATAAAAATAAGGACACAAGCATCCTTTGGCTTTGAGGCTGACCTTGTCTATTTTACCTGTCTCTGAGATAGTAAGTAACATCCAGGGATCCCGGACCACCCTCCTGAGATGCATTTCTAGCTAGAAGCTTGCTTGAAGCATCTACAGTAATAAACAATGGGTCTGTGTCAGGCAGCAGAATGTAAATATTTAAAGGGTCCCATTGGCAGTGAGCTGTTTCAAAAGCCTTCTGTTTATAATCATCTACCAAAAGAAATGTTTCCTATTACCCAGATTGAATGCGGTAGGTTCCTAAACTTCTCTGCTTGATTACAGTAACAAGAATATAAAGTGCTGTCACTTGTTGAATCCCCCTGGCTACTTCTCCAGCACTCAGTCCAACCTTTCCAGCATGAGGGTGGCCCTGGGGCAGGTCCCCAGTGACACTGGCTATTTTGAGCTAATGCAGAAGAGTGAGGATCCTGTGATCTGAAATGCATTTGACTGCTTGCTTGGGTTGGTGGGAAGCAGTTGTACTGGAGTCACCACACTCATGATGCACAGATGACACTTGAATCTTAAGAACACACCTGGGGCAATTCTACTCTCATGAAGCCAAAAGATTTTTACATAACACAATCATGCTTGATAATTGCAATGGCAAAATACACCCACCTATTCTGATTGCCTAGCTGAACAGGTAGAATACGTCAAGTACTTGCCTTCTGGTATTGTGCTTTTCTCTTATATTTTATTAATTTATTTTACCATATCAGGGATCAAAGTTGGGACTTTGCTCTTGCCAGGCAGGTGCTTATGCTGCTGAATTATCTCCCCAGCCCTCTTCTTATATTTTAAATAATGGGCATTTTTGTTTCCAATTTTTTGCTTCCAATTCTTTGGCCCAGTACCAGAGTTAATAGTCAAACTTGGTTTTCTAGCTTTTGGGATGAAGCTTCATTCCCCTGCTGAGTTTCACATGCTGCCTGCTGCTGGTGACATTGGAGCTTACTTTTCTTTGCTTGGATTAGAGCATGATGATGAATTGTATCCCAGCCAAAAAAGTCTTTCTGGAGCTTGCATTTCTGGCGTGGGTGTGATGGGCCAAAGGAGTCACTCCCGTGCTCACTATGCAGGGTGAATGATTGACTGGAGGTTCATCTGAAAGTGTGCTAGAAGACAAGGCATTCACTTGGGCCAAGAAAAGGAATGGTTTCCCTGAACAGCGGGACAGAGATTCTGCCTATGGGGCCACCCATTCTTCAGCGTGCCTTTCCAAATCTGCCATTCTTCAAACACTCATTTGGCTTCCTAAGTTGTGGTTTCTTGGTCCATTTACCTGTTTTATGCAACCATATTATAGTGAAGTATTTATTCATTTTGAATATCATTCTGTACAGTAATTGACTTGGATCAAATTAATATATTTTAGTGCATCCATTTCCTGCTGTTGCTACAACAAATAGCCTTTCAAACATTGAGGCTAAGAACAATATCCATTTCTCCTCTTCCTAGTTCCATGACTCAGAAGTTTTGATGGGCTTGGCCAGGCCCTCTACTTAGGGTCTTATAAACCTAAAATTTAAAATGTAGGCCCAGCCATAGTCTCATCTGGAGGATGTGGTGAATAATCCACTGCAAGGTCATTCAGATCGCTGGCAGAGTTCAGGTCCTTGTGATTGTGGGCCTGAGGTCATTGCTTCCTCGCTAGCCAGGGGCCACTCTGCCCCCACTGCAGGAGGCTGCCAGCAGTCCTGGCTGTGTGCCTTGCAGTTGGAATCCCACGCTCCGGTCTCCCCAACTTTCCCTTCCAGCACAGTGAGAGCACATTCTCCCCTTGGCAGGCTTAGGTGAACAGTCCCATGTGGATGGTCTCTTGCTTACAGTCGACTGATGAGTAAGGCTAGTGATAGCGGCAAAACGTCTTCTACCATAGGGCGCAACGCAGTCAGTGGGGAGCACTTGGGGTGGGGCAGAGCTCCGCCGCCCAGTAGGACTCAGCCTAGCGCAGACGGTGTGGGAGGGAGCTCCGCGATACTCCCTGCTGGTGGGCAGTGGTCTGCGTTCTCCAACAACACATCGTCTTATCAGCACAACAGCCCACCTATGCGCCTCACCCTCTTTGTCTCCAGGGGTTGAAAGAGACTGAGTTGTCGGCACCCAGGCTCAGTTACCCAGTGCTGCGGCCACGCTGATCTTGATGGGTTCTTTGGCAGCACCAGACCTGGAAACAGAATCTTGATACATATTAAAGAATACTGAGGTTTACTGCGTATTTTCTTGGTGAAGCCTATAATTGTATGTTTTCCTTATGCGACTTGACTATTACTGAAATGAAACAGTTGCTCTCTAAAGCCAGCTGGAAGGATTAGACAGAAAATGTTTCTTGATGAACTTTGCTCTCTCCAACATTTGCCTGGCTTTGAAAATTCTGTGGTATTTTCTCCAGCTATTTGGTAAATTCTCCTGCTTTGAGCTGCGCTGCCCAGTACGTGCCCGCGTGCCCCACCTCTGAACACAACACCACTGTTTTGCTTGTCCGATGTTTCACTCTTTGTAGTGTGTGCATCCCTTGCCTTCCCCAATGACATAAACACTGGTAATGGCAGCCGGGAGGTGCTTTTCTTTTGTATTTTAGGGAAGGGTCTACCGGGTGTTCAGAATCTCACTTCTAGATCGGACTCATAGTGATCCGCCTGTTTACAGCCTCCCAAGAGCTGGGATTACAGGCTTGCGCCACCACGCCCAGTCTCAATTGCTGTCTCAGTGTGCCCTCGGGGAGCATGGCCTGCAGGGAGGTGATTTTGTGAAACAGAAAGTGTCATTCTACACTAGCAAGCTTACAGGAGCTCACTTTGTGCCATCTTCCTACTCCAGGGTTTCATCCTGCGTCTGCCAAGCAGTTCTTCTAAAATGCCACTTGCACCAGCATGCTGTCCCTCTCCCGAGCCCTTCAGGGCCTCTCTGGTGGCTGCTAAATCATCCTGCAACCTGCTGGCCAGATCTACTTCTCCCTGTCCCCTAGATTAAAGCCTCTGCTACAGTGTGGCAGTATCTCAGTATTTCCCCCAAGACCTAAGTCTGAACATCGGCACCCTCTCAGCATGTGGGAATGTTGCTTTATTATTATTTCATTTTCTTCTTGGCTTTCCCTGCAAGACTCTAAGCTTTCAGAGGAGCCACATTTTAACTCCCTTGGTAACTTCAGTGTCTGGTTGAATTTTGCTACCTGGTGAGCGCCCGGTTTCCCACGTTCCTAGGAAGAGGCCTCAGGCAAGCACTTAAGGTGAGGCAGTGTTTCGACTGCGCCTTAGGATGGGGGCGTGTACTGAGTGAGTTTGAACGGCTAGCACGGGGCTCAGCCTTTCAGGGAAGGCAGGCAGGACGTGTGTGTGGTCTGCGCGAGCGCTTGTGTGCGCCGAGGGTCAGCGTGCCTCATTTATAGGAGCACGGGGCTGGAGATGAGGGTGCGAAGGTAGATCAATGCCAGGCTGAAAAACTTCGAAATGCCTTGAGCTTTAAGCCAGTAGACAGGAAACAACCACTGGAGAATTGGAAGGAAGACACTAATGAGATTAGCATTTTGTTTTTCTTTATCTGGCACAGAACGCCTGGAAGTTAGGAGCGGCTCTGAGTCTGCCCCTGGCCAGGGAGCTATGGAGGGTGAACTGGGGGAGGTGGGGACAGGCCAGGCCTGGCCCAGCTCCGCCCTCCTCCTTGCTGGGCTCGCAGAATCTTAGCTCCTCTTCCTTCCGGGCCCCATGAGGAAGCCTCCACGCCAGCGTTCCCCACCCAGCCTTCGTCTCCTGCCCGCTTGCTTCCCTGGGAGTCCACGCTCGGCATTCTGCTCTGGAACGTCTGAGGCAGCTTCAGCCATGGAGTCGGTCCTGGGCTCTGCGGGCCGACCTTTAGCTTTCTCGATTCTTAAGGAACACACAGGACTATTTGCTTCATTTTACTTCTTACTGCGCCACTCTGTGTCCCCTTAAGGGGAGCCACGCAAGATGCCAAAGATCCAGTTCTTGAATTTAAAGAAAGGGCAAGCGCCCTTCTGGGATTAAATCTCTCTGGGATGCTCTGAACTCCGTCAGCGCTCAGGAAGGAGAGACTTGGGTCTCGGCGGGAAACGGCACGGACTGTAGAGTCCCAAATGGAACCTGATAGAGACAGTGAAAGGATGGACAGCAACGGAAGGGAAGGGAGAATTGTGTAGGAACATTTTTTATTTTTTTACTTTTACCATTTTTTGTTTCTCTTAAGATACATGCTTAACAGATTCAAAAACTAGTGAAGATTTTTTTTTAAATTGGAAAACATGCTTTTTTGTCTTTGAAGAAATTCATTAAATAGGGATAAATGGCTAAATATTTTTAATAAAACAAATCTTGCAGAAGCCTTGCAAATTAGAAAATTCCCAAGGAGCTCTCGCTGCTGCTGTAACGCTAGCCTCATCCTCCCACTTCATCGCGTGCATGCACTGTCTAGGCCGTGATGCATAGGCTTGCTTTGGTCTTCGAATCACAATAATCAGAGAAAATACAAGGTGGCCTTCATAAGAAGTCCCTTTTTTTTTTTTTTTTCCTTTATGAGGCAGAGTCTTGCTATGCAGTTCAGGCTGGCCTTGAGCTCACTTTATAGCCCAGGCTGGTCTTGAACTCCCAATAATCCTGCTTCAGCCTCCTGAGTGCTGAGATCATAGGCATGTGCCACCACACCCAGCCCTTTTGCTATTTTTAATTTTTTTTTCTTCCTTTCTGTTTTGCACTGGTGTTCCCACACACGCTTGGTATTGCTACCTCACCTTGGAAGCTTCCCGAGGTTTGTTTTGCTTCAGCGATGTTATAAATTATTTTATTTAAATTACACTTACCTCAGCATTTTCTCCAATTTTCATTATTCTCAGAAAGGCTGTTTGCTTTTCTTTATGAAAACATCAGGGATAGAGAGTTAAAATTTCTTCACATCTGATACAAATGAATATTTAATTCACTTATCAGTCAACAGGATGAATCTTCAAGTTTTATGTCTTTGAAAAAAATCTTTTCAACTTATTTATTTATTTATATTATAGGGAAGGATATATAGGGTGTTCAGGTTCTCAATCCTAGATCAGATTCATAGTGATTCTCCTGTTTACGGTGTCCCAAGAGCTGGGATTACAGGCACATGCCACTATGCCCAGTCTCAGTCACTGTCTCAGCATGCCCCAGGGAGTGGGGCCTTCCCAGCAGGCTGGGGGATTGAACCCCAGGTCCCTACACCTGTTTGCAGGTACTTTATTCCACTGAGCTAATTTGGCTGGCCCTCTTTCTAACTTTAAGTACCTTGAAAAATGCTTAGGTTCAGTGTGACCACATTTCACATGACATCACACATCTAAGGGCCACATGATTGGATGGCTCACTGTTGCCACTGACCATGATAGCGGTGTATACATAGTGACCTTAGGGCATTGTTTTGCCCACATCGAGGATGTGAAAAGGCCTGGATGCTCAGATGTTGTGTTTTCAAAAGGCAGTTGGGCCAAGGCATGCTGTGTTCATCAGTACTAGTTCCTCAGGGAAGTAGTAGCTCGGTGGGTTAGTAGGAGGTGGGTTCTGTCCAGAGGAGCAGGTCAGTCTGGGTGTGACTTAGGAGGGTACAGTCACACCTTGGCTTCTGCCTTCTCCTTTGCTTCCTGACTGCTGTGAAGTGAACAGTTTCTCTCAGCCAGCCCCTTCCACCAGGTCCTTTCTCTTGTGGAAGCCCTGGATAAGGACTCAGGAGCCCACATCAGCCTCTTTTCCTCTCAACTGTGGGCCTTGGGTATTTTGTCCCAGTGTCCAGAAATGATTAAGGAAGGTTCCTACCTGTGTTGCCTTGAGGTTGTTTCTGTTGTTTACCTCCACTGTAACCTTTAGTCTTGCAGAATGGGATCTGAGGCCTCTGAGGTAACCAGCTGCACTTAGCATGGTCCTCTGGATCTTTCTTTTTTATGTGTTTGGCACAGGGTCTCACTGTGTAGTTCAGACTCCTAGTGATCCTCCTGCTTTCAGCCTCCCCAGTGCTGGGATTTGCCCTCTCTGCACTCACTCTCTTGTCCTATTCTAGCTGCCAGTGGACTGAATGATGCCCACTCACGTTGGGGTAGATGAGCTGTTTCACTGAGCCCCACGGATTCACATAAAAATGCCTTTCGAAAACACCACCATGGACACACCCAGAAAAATAGCTTACCCCAGGCAAGTTATCACACAGGATAAATCATCACAGAATCACTGTGTATTTTAGGCATGGAGAGTAGGAGGGACAGTGCATAAACAAGGAGAACTAAATGTCAGATCTTCTGGGATGTGTAGGGAGATGCAGGGAATGAGGATTGGAAGCTGTCAATGGGAAACTTTTGCAAGCCACAAGAGGATGCATTCTTTGAGAGAGAAGGTCAATATAATTGTTTAAAAACTGTAAAAAGGCCCAGACAAGGCAGGATTCTGCCGTAGAGAATGTGTGCAACAAGAGATAAGTAGAAATCAAGGGTAGAAGAGGGAAATACAGAGATGATATCACTGGGAAGACAAAAATAGGAACTAGAAAAGGGTGAAAAAGTGGCCCAAGACAGTGGATGGGAAAAAGGGGTTGAAAGTGTGGAATGTTACTAAGGATCTTAGAAAAGATTCAAAGGGCTTTTGAGAGCAAAAGCCATGCATGAAATGTTCATCAAAGATTGGATATTGAGAATGTAGAGGAGGTGGTCTCAAAATTTACTTAAGGAGCATCTTGGAAACTTGGTAAAAAATATAAGTTACTGTGTTCTACCCAATGGTTCAGGAGGCCTGGTGTGAGTAGTGAAGCCACATTTTAACTCACCCTTCCTGTGCTAAATGGAAGGAGGTCTGCTGACTCCATTTTGAGAAATCCTGTATCAGAACCAACCAATGTGTCCCAGAGGTGAATCAGGGAAAGCAACAAAGTGGAGGAGAAGCAGCAGCTGGTAAGCAAAGGTCTAGATGCCACACGACAGGGGGATTTTGTTTTAAACACAAAAGGAAGGGACCAATAGTCAAAGGAGAGGGACCAGTGGTGGAAGGCCAGTGAACAGCAGGAGTGGGGAGAGGGACATGGGTGAGGTCTGGATCCTTACAGTACTTCTTAGGGTAAAAGAAAGAACTTCAGAGTCCAGCTGAAAGAGTTGAGAAGTTGAGTAAGCTTGAATGACAGTGAATGGAAGAAACCACTGAAAAGTTCAGCAGATGTTGAATGACTTCACCATTTTCCTATTTGTTTCAATGCTAGAATTGAACCTGAGGCCTTGTGCATATGATGTAAACACCATGCCACCAGGCTGTATTTGTTACCTTGCTGCATATGAAGGAAGGGCTTATTGCCCTTTGTTTTTATTTATTTATTTATTTTAATTTTTTTTGGTACAGTCTTGCTATGAAGCTCAGACTTGTAGTGATCCTCCTGTCTCACCTTCCCCGGTGTTGGGATTACAGTTCTGGGGCTGGCACGGTGCACAGTACTGCGGATCGGCTCTGGGTCCCTGTGCTTGCCAGGCAGATGCTTAGACTGCAAGCTATCTCTGCAGCCTGTTTATTCCCTTTTCTGCAGACAGTTGCATAGCCCTGTTACTGCCTTCACTACAGATATGGTTCAAGTCACCTTCTAGAGTTTCTGAGGCATTTATGGGCTTGATCTTTAAAATTCAAACATTGAAAATGGCAGGGTCCTCTTTAGATGCAATCAGTCTTCATTGATATGTGGCAGGTATGAGAGAATGGCCAGGCTTTTGAAAAAAAAATGAAAGTTATACTAGTGTGCAATGAAAAATTTACTAGTATGTTTTACAGGAGTACTAATATAGATGCAAACTCCCAAAACATATTATCATGTAATTGCAAATTCTGTACGTTAGCTACATGGATAGAAAAAAGTAAACATGCACTTTTAAGTCAAGTTAGTTATTCTACTAGCTTGAATTTTTCCTTAGACTTTCCCAACAGCAATGTCAACTTGAGATCTCCGTGCAGGCTTTGCCACCTATTTCCACACCTTTATTCTCTCAAAGGAAATAAGTTGGCATTTTTTTTCCCTCCTTTGCACTGTAACTGTTGAAAAATAGGTAAATGTCTTTTAACATATGGCATCTCTGCAGGCAGAATTCACTGACGAATTACGATGAATCGTGGTATTTTATTTAGTATAGAAAATAATTATCTCCTAAAGGCATCCTTTCCTTGCACATAGGCATATTAATATTTACTAAAAGTACTGCCTTTGAAAAAATATTGTTAAAAACCTTCATGCATTTTGACTTTGTTTGGTTGACTGCTCCTTCTTCCTTCTTTCCCTCTTTTATTTTCTTTAACCTATCTTTACTTGTCTCTTGCTAAAAACTATCCTATCGCTGCTTCTCACATTAGAGCTTCTCTTTTAATTTATTTTTGTATTTATGTATTTGGTGCCAGGAATTGACCCTAAGACCTTACACGTACGAGCTAAACTGTGCACCACTGAGTTAAATCACCAGCCTTCCAGCCTTCTTTTATTATCATTTCTGTTTTAAGTAATATTATCCCTTGGGCCATATTTTCCTGTGGATTTTCAGGGATGTATCTATTTCCCCAAAAAACCTAGATGAGAAATTAAATATCTTAAGCATCATTAACTGAACAGATTGTAGCATTTGTTGAAGCTGCTTGTACCATTTTTTATAGACAGGTTTTACCATCTGACTTGCCATTTTATAAGCCCTGGAAAGCCTAAATGTAAATCTGACAATTTGTCAGCCTGTAAGCTGTTGGTTGATGCTTTAATTATTTCTATTTTGAAGACATCCTAACGGTTATACATTTAATTTGGATGCTACAGGGAGGTAAATCGGGGCCCATGATTGGAATAATGTGGAGATGCTATTGTTTATGTGTGCTTGTATGTACTGGATGTGACTGCCTCAATTTACAGCCCCTAAAACAGTAAGTTAAAATGAACTTTGCTAGACTTACTTTCTTTCAGCTTGATTCTTGGGAGTGAAAGTCATTAAGAACTGAAACTTCCAGCCTTCCTTTAGAAGTGCCTTAAATAATAAAACTTGATTCCTCCCCTGAGGCGGGTTGTGTTTTTTAATTTTGGTTAAATCCAAAGGGTTTGATGGATATTAATGTTTACTGTTGTGCTCCGAGGGAATTCTGTTCTCTTGCCTCCCACGGTGTGGGGAAGCCCTACAATCTGCAGTGTAGGGCCAGGATGCTCCTGTCCTCGGCACATGTGCCACGTGAGCGCTGAGCAGACCCTGTAGCTCTGCTCAGGATGGGAGAGCACTGGCACATGGAAAACGAGCCTGAAGCTGGTGCCAAACTTCTCCAGCAGTGTAGGGCGGGCGGAGGCACAGCACACGGCCTAATCCTCTCATGCTTCAGTAAACTTACTTTTTGCAATAAACAGCCTTTCATGTCATTTTCTTTAGCTGTTTGGTCAAACCCTAGCTTATAGATGGCAGCCAATTACCCAATTTGTGAAGATAATCCTATTTCAGGTCCTGTGATTTAGTTTAAGCACCTTGCTAAGTGGATTTGTCTATAGTTTGGCACTAAGATAATAGTGACATCTTTTAAGCTTCAGTTCCAGTTCCCCAAGCACTCTTAGCAGCTCTTAAGGGTTCTTTATTTTCCCACAAGATCTTTCTGTGCTGTGTTATGATCTTTCCAACCCGACTGAGCTCTAGTCTAGGTGTCCAGGGATGTATGTAAAGACTTCCTCAAGTGTGATGGGGGCCTTGGCTTTGAATGGAGTAGGCACAGACCTGCCAAGTCCATCAAAGTCCATGTTTCTGATGTGCCAATTTTAAAAAGAAAAGCTGAACATAAAACAGGCAGTGAAGCTGAACTTCTATCCCTAGATATGAACAAATGCTTTACACAGATAATATATATATATATATATATATATATATATATATATGAATCATTTGATTTATTTATAAATAAATCATTTGATTTATTTATAATCATGCTTGATTCTTAAAAAAATCTCATTGGTAATTATCTATAGTTTGTTTTTTTTTTTCTCTTTGCTTTTCATGGCATATGAATCTTTAAACTGCATAGAAAAAATGGTCTGGTTCATATGGAAGTTGTGAGTTGTGTTCTTTGATTCAGATTGATGCTGTCACTCACATTGTCAGTTTGAAAATGTAAGTTCCACTGAGAAGAGGAAAACGACATCATTATTTTTGTAGCTAGGGCTATGATCACATGGCTGTACAAAATTATAAAGAGTGATACAGAGGCCCCGTGGGAATATCAAATAAAAAATTTTAGCATCATGATGTTTCAGCAATGAAATTATTTTTGTAAGGTTCATAATAAAAATGTTTTCCACCCAATGTGAAGAGGTGTTTAAAAACTAAACAGGGATTTTTGTTTTGAAGGAAACAATAAAGATATAATGGGCCCTTATTTATTCTTCATTGTAACATCTTTTATCCCGGAGAATTCAATGATTTCAAAAAGTTGGTTATGATTACACACTAGGGAATGCTGGACTCTTTTTCTCTTACTATGACCTTTCATCCACAGAGAAAAACAGATTTATTTTGAGCCAGACCATTTCAGAATTGTAATTGCAGTCATACTGGGGCACTTGACTGCTGTGGCACTTTTCTAATTTATTACATGTTGATGAGAAAATTTTGTTCCAGTACTCATCCTTTGCTTGGTACTCAAAACACAAGCTAGAACCTGTTGAGGTCAGCTGCCTGCTGCCGCATCACAGTTTCCAGCCAAAACAGTCTTCCTGATAGTCTGTTGCTCACATACATGTTGCTCACCCCCAAATCGAGGTGGTAACGCTGCATAACTGCCTCTTCTTCCAGGTGTTCAGCCATTTGCAATAACACTTACTATGTCAATGAGTCCATGAATGGTTGAAGGATGGTCAAACAGCACAAGCCATTGTTAACTCTATACATTAAATGATAATGTACGATGGCCAGCCCCGTTCTCTTTCCTGATATGTACACAGATGGGCTATGATAGGCCAGTGAGTGCCTGAGGGAAACATTAATGACATAATGAACCCAAGTCCTCAGGCAGCACTCAGTGAACTGTCAGCAATGACCACGGCAAGCCCAGCAGTTGGCCAGCAGCACCTCGGTGAGGTGAAGTGTGCAGCTGCTACTGAAATATTGCGTTGCTTTGGAATTTCTGAGGGACTGCAGTGACCTGCAGCAGGTAGGACCAACACTGCTGGGAGGGTCGATTCCCAGTCTCTCTGGAGCTCCCTGGGTGGAAATTCTCAGCTCACAGCCTCAGCTTGCTCTGAGCTTTATGGTTCTAAGTTACAGGGAAGAATGCTGTGTTCTTCCCTTCCTCTGCTGTAGTAATATTTACTTGTTTTTAGCAGAAAAGGAACACCAAGAAATGAAGCAGTTCTTTACAGTTTACTTTTGTGGGGGAAAGAAGTGCTGTTTAAAAGTGGATGTGGAATGTTGACAAAGCACAAGAAATTGGGAGCTGAGGATATAGCTCCATGACACAAGTGCCCGCCTGGCAAGTCCAAGGCCCTGAGTTTGGTTCCCAGTACCAATAAAATAACTAACAAGACAAAACGAAATGAAATATAAAATAAAATAAAATACTGTGCTAGGAGAGCAGAACTTTCTTCAGTGAGCTCCATACGGATTGATGGAGATACCTGAAATGAAAGACCTGGGTGATTTCCGGCTGTGTGAGGTGGACAGCATTTATGTTTCCTTCGTGCATCTGAGTAAGCTGGAGAGAAAAGCCCAGTGCTCTCTCCGTGCCAGCAGGAAGCCAGGAAAGAATTTGCATCTGCCTTCCAGCCCTGAGCTAGTATAAAACCCCACCTCAGTCTCCTTGCCCTTGATCCATGTCTGCACCTGCTTTGGAAATCTGTTCTCCTCTATGCAAAAGGCCCTCTGCTTATATGGTCAGCTTCCTCACTTCACTATGTGAGGTTTCATCAATATTGGAACCCAATTTGGAGGTGGAGACCCGTTTTTGCTTTCCTTCCGGAGGCCACAGTAAGTGCTGGGTATGCTTATTACTGCAGCTTTTACTTGCCTTTTATGCATTGTTGGCATGTTCTGCTCACTGTATTGCAACAGGACATAGTAGCAATAAGTGTGCCCTCATTTGCTGCTCGGTTTCCCATTGAGCCCATCTCACAAACTAATTTTATTTATTCTTCCATGAAGCCATCGATGTATGGGTGTTTATTGTCCCGATTTCAATGTTAAAACTCAGATAAAGATGATGTCATCTGCCATATGCGACCCAGCCAGGGTGACCCCAGCAGAGCTGGTGCTTTACCTTTTGGATTTCCAGACTCCAATTTGTGAGCTGAATACATTAAATGAATGGAAAACAAAATGGGACAAAGAGAAACAAAATCCACTAAGGCAAAAAAAAGATTAAGTGACAGATCTCAGTGCCAGTGAGCAGCAAGCAGTGGAGCTGGACTTGGGATTGAGCTCAGATCGTAAGGGCTCTATGTTTCCTCTTTCGTGTAAACCTAGTACCCAATTTTTATAAACCACTTTAAGGGACAAGCATCCTTGCATTTCCTGTGTTCGGTCTTGATGTGTTTGTTTATTTATTTAGGTAGCAGGGGGTATTTATTTATTTATTTTTATTTTTTATTATTATTTTCATTGAAAAACAAATAGCAATGAGACAGTTTCAAGACAAATTAACAGGGCAGATTTGACAAATCAATACATTGCAAAATGTTTTTGTAATGATTCGGTGTCGTACAAGGTACGTACATATTATACTTACAGGCATTCTTATAGCAGATGTCTCTAGTCAGTGAATGAAGAGAGTGAAGCTATATACTTATCTTATTTCTCTACAGCTGATTTATATCACAGATTCAACAGTTAACACCCTCTACCTTGTTATCTCCCCAGTGTCTGTCCATAGCACTAGAAGCCAACATAATATCTTGTCCATCCACTATTAGTGCAAATCTTGCTTCTCATAGAATTTAAAGACGATTGCATGCCAAGATCCGTGCGTTGTGTTGTGGGGTGGAAATAATCCTCACACCCCTTAAGGGAAGGCCGGATTGCTTTCTCGCAAACAAGAATGGGGCCCCTTCCACAAGGTGATCAACAAAGATTTTTGAAATAGTATGCAAAACGTGGATGTATGCATTTTCTGTTTCCTGAGGATTTTTTTAAATTAATCTCTGCCTTGACTTCTTTTGTTAAATTATTGATTGTTGCTCAGGGTGAAATGTCAGTTTCAAAAGATAAGTTCGAATAATAGAGAATATTTCTGAAAAATTATATTCTTACAGGAAACATCATTTCCCTGATATGACACCAGTGATACTTTGGTTCCTGTCACTTCCATGGTAGCTTGTAGCATAGGCTGTTTGAATTGTGCCCATTGGTGCCTGCTTTTCCCAGCGGGGTTGTGATTCTGAGAATGCAAACTGAACTCAGGTAGATTTCCAGATTCCTCCCAGGGCCCAACTTCAGAGGCCTTCACACATGGCCAATCTCAGTAAGTGCTGGTTAAGCTGCTAAATACACAGATCATGCCTGGGGAGACACAGCCTCTGGGTGCTGTCCACTTTCATTTGCTTCTCCCCTGTCAGTTTGGTCCTCACAGCACAGAAAGATGACTTCACACATTGCATGGTGCCCTTTCCTACTAAGTCCTAGAGCTGAGGCCTCTCTGGCCCTCCACACACACACACACACACACACACACACACGGCCATTCTCGCTACCGCAACTCACCTACGCAACAGCTCACACCTAAAGTTGGTATGCTTTCGTGGGAGGTGGAGTTCCAAAATATCCTTTATTGAATTTAATATAAAGCTACTTAGTAGCCTTTCAGGTTTAGAAAGATGGAACACAAAGATCCTGAGTTCTGTGCCAGACCCAACTTCTTCCTTTTACTCTAAAAACAAGCATTTCATTATGTCTAAAAAAAAATCTCATTAAAGAAAAGAGAGTTTGATTATGATTATGTCAGGGAATACCATGTAGAAAAAAAATTCAAAATGAAGATAGAGCTGGTTAGAATGAGGAAAATATTCTTTCCAAAAGAGACAAAAGGCAGGAGACAGCAGCTGTTCTGAGAATGCGAGGCCACCTAGACAGGGTTTGTGTGGAGACCGCGCACACATAGGAAGCCCTAGGGGCTGGTCCTGAGTTGACTTGTCGGCTTTTCCTTGTCTGAAAGCATCAACCTTCTGTGGGCAAGCTGACTTCACCCTGTTCTGTCTACCAAATTCTCACTTACAAAGATGTCCCGAAGAGAAAGTTAACTGGTCCCTATGAAGCCCCTTTGCTTCGCAGACTTCTCACCCTCCCCGATTAGAGCATCTCCCGATGTCCCTGAAGCCTAATTACTTCTCATGCCCCAGTGCCTGGTGACACGGGGGCCCATCTGATTATTAGACCCACGCATGCTTTCAACCTGAGGAAGGCAAAAAGCTCTGTGCTATGTTTTCTCCATAAATAGGACAGAAAAACAAGTCTATAACAGCATAGCAGAAAAGGGCCTTCGATACCTTGATGTAATTAGGTGCCAACTTTTATAAGCCCTGTGTCTTCCAGGGGACACTATCTCAGGTTAGGGGCATCTTGCCATATTCCTTGCAGCCTGCTATAAAGGAAACTGAGCTGCGATTTACTGGAGCAGATCATGATTGGTTCAGGCAGCACCAATCCAGAAGGTCTCCATGGCCACCATCTGGGAATGCAAGGGGTGCTTCCTTAGGCAGATGCAGAGACAGAGCGGAGAAGTGTGTGCTCGCTACGGCCTACAGTCGCCTCACTGGTCCACCCCATGGGAAAGTTTCTTGCTCTACAAATATAGGTCTGGTGACTGCTTCTGACCAGTGGGGATTAAGTGTTATTCTGTTGAGTGTGGCATTTACATGAAATAGTATCAGTTCGGTTTTGCTCAGGTTAGCAAGCTTTGCCAAATGTATGAGGGCTGAGTGGTTGTGTCTGTTCAGGACTGCTGCATGGCTAGTCTCCATCATAATTTACTTTCACAAACCATAAAATTCTTGTAGTTTTACCATGGCTCCTCCAGTCCCATGAATAAAGCCTAGAAGTGGAAACAAACCTCACAGGCCTCTTACTGTAATCAAGTTCTGAAGCTGCATGGGGCCTGATAGTGCAGAACTTTGTGCCGACATGCTGCTTCTTTCCAAGGGGCACTGACTTCTTCTCTGGGCATCTTCTTCAGCACTCTTCCTCCTCAGGGCTAAGGAAGAGACTCTGCTGACCTAGTTCTACAACCTGAGGATATACAATGGCTGTGGCAGTGACACACCTCCCAGCTAAAAAAGTTCTAGGTCTGGACACCCAGATGTTCCCTGTAAAGGGTGACAAGATATCTAGATAGGGCATGTCTCCAGATGGGCCAGGCGTGCTGGAAAGCAGAGTCTATTCCCTGGGCACGGAGAACTTGGCCTTGCTGTGCATTTGGGGCAGGCTTGCAGCTGACTTTTGCTTCCAAAGGGTGGACAGGGAGATGCTGCAGCACAAAGCACAGAGGGGTCCCGTGTGTGAGGCAGCAGGAAGACAGTGTAGGCACGCACCACGGATGGGCAGACACCGATGAGGTTCAGATGTGTGCCCACAGCTTGCAGAAGAGAGGATACAGGGGATTTAAAATTCAGACTTTGTCACATAGGTACAGTTTGGAGCTTTGCAATGAAAAATAATACAATATAGGTCACATACTTTATAATACTTTTCATAATAGTCACCCAAAGAATCATACAAAGAGGGTGCAAGAAATCTGCTCACTAAAGGCCGAAGAATTCAGCTGCAGATCTGGCTCCCATGGCAACATCCTACGTGAGTCCAGCTGAAGACCTAGAGCAAATAACAAGGTCTCATGCAGGCCTGTTTCGTGGATTTGTGCTTAGAAGGCCCCGAGGTCAGTGGGGGAAGCTATAAAGACTGTGGCAGCAGGATGGAAGATCTGTCCTAGCAGGCTGAGGGATCTGAACTGGAGCCAGGAAGTGGAGTGCAGAGTAGGAGCAGAGCTCCCCAAAAAGTACCTCAGGCCATCCTCAGTAATACTGAGAGCCCAAGCTCCTCCGGTGAGGAAAGTTGAGTTCCCTCCAGGAAAGCCAACAGGACAAGCTTCTCTATGAGGCTGAGCAGGGTACCATCCTCCCATCCAGAGCCAGGAAGCGATGCCCAGGATGAGGACCAGAGCACCCCCAAGGTGAATCATAGCCATTCTCAGTGACAACAAGGTCCTGAGCTCCTTCAGTGATGAAATCAGTGGAGTTTATGAGGAAAGACAAGCTCCTCTAAGAGAACCAACAGCAGTGTCCAGGAAAACCAACAGCAGCAACGGCGTCCCAGTGGCTTCTGCCTTCTTCCTCTCCCTTGGCCTCTTATGCTGCTGGCAACAACTCTCAGGTGGGCCTCTCACACCCAGCGCAATGCTGGTTCAGTTCAGCTGGGTGTTATGAGTTGACCACCAGTTATTGATCCACAGGGAGGAAGGCTTCTAAGGTCATCCTTATGTAATATGGAGAATTGGTATTGCTGGTGAGAGGGGGAGGAGGAGGTAGAAGAACTCAGGATCAGTTAGAAAATCACTACTGCCCTCAGATGAGGGGCATGGAAGGAAGATGCAACTGACAGAACTGCAGTGGGGAAAGCCTGTTGCCCTAGTTTCCAGTATGAAGAACGGTCCCACATGAAGGGCACATTACCCTGTTTTCTCACTCCCCCACCCCATCTGATATTTGATACAGTCCATTAAAACTCTCACAGATCGCTCCTAAGCTCATCATGCTTATAATGACCTTAAACCAAGGAAAGGAGTTATAGAAAGGTAATTATGGAAGATATCTCAAAAGCTGGCTGTATTCAGTTGCCATAGAGTTAGAAGAAAATGCAGAGGGGTTTGTGGGTCTTCATAAGCCTAACATGAGTGGATCAGCCAAACCACACTTAGTATGAAGACAGCTATTTTCCACTGGCTTACTGTGATGAAACTTTAGCCATTTGATTGCTTAATGGAGAAGGATTATAGTTTAATATTCCGAAAGGAGTTTTCAGTGTGTCTATGCTAGATCTTCAAAATACAAACGTGCTTTTTCAGATAGCTGTCTGTGAAGGGCCAGAGAATCAGGGATGGGAAGTCCTCGGCATGTTCAAAGCCAGTCTCTGTAACATCGGACTTTGTAAAATGGACTCAGCTAGTGCAGCAGTTGCTGGGGTCACTGACTTCAGCCAAGCTACCAAGGCCGCTGTCGTATGGCCAGTAATTAGACTTCTTGTATACATAAAACAAGGATCATTTCAGAAGGCAGCTACTATAAGTTCTTGGCTCGACTTGGTACATCCTTTGGATTTATCTCCTCTGAGACCCCTCCAGTTCCACACAACACCTCTCACATGTCCCATGGAACTCATCCCACTGTATTGGAGTCATCCATCACCCGTCTTCCTGTCTGGACTGCCAGGTCTTAGCAGTCAGGCAGTGTTTAATTTTGTACCATCTTCATCTGAGCAATACCTGATGTAGGTTCAGATTGGATTAATGAGTGTATAGATTCTTGGGTACACTGCATGCCAGGATCCTGTCATGCTCATTGTGCTAACTGATTCTGCCTTTAAAAAAAAATGTATATATATGTGTAGTTTAAACCAGAGATGCTTTTTTCTTTTAACAGTGTTAGGAGTAGTAAGGTTGTTTGTGGCTCATATGGATTTCCTTGGGTTACAAATATAAATTATACTATGTGTATATTCATGGAATCCCTTTGCTGGGGCCTATGTTTAAACCAGCAGCTTACCATAAGGAACACAAATTGCTTTTATCCATCTCTAGTAAATATGCTCGATTCCTGGAGCAGAGCCCTTGGAAACCAGTTTGGAAGAATGTTCAAAGTGGTCAAGACGATGGCTGCAATTAGCTTCTCATGAAGATTAATGTCTTCAACATTTGTCTGATTTTTCTACCTTGCTTTTTTTTTTTTTTCTCACAAAGATCCATTTGCAGTTCTGTTTAAAACATATGTAAGACAAAAACTTTTCTGAAGGAAAAGTTTTGAACTCAGTAAACCTTGAAAAAGTCTTGTGGTTTTAGTTCTGTTCATTTAAAAATTGCTGTGAATTTGTGTGTCTGTACATGTGCACTTGGGTGTGAAAATACACTAGCACTTCACTTGAATTGGGGCATAATATCAGGATATACTAGTGCAAGAAAATGACACAAATGAAAATAGTATTCCCTGTGATGGCAAATACTTCCAGTGCATAACAGAGTCAACAGTTTCTACCTTAACCAAATCTTTATGCTGAACTAAATTGCTCAAAGCAGTGGGGAAATGAACCACTACTTGCATATTTCATATGTGGTTTGGTTTGGAAAGAGGACTTTTTCCCCTTCTCCTGATAATGAAACTAGAGCTTAGCACCATGTAACAAAGGAAATCAGCTTTAGAATCCTGGGTTCTTGCTGGTGGTCGGGAGAGTCCCCTCAGGTACATAGATGAGGAGTTTGAGTTGCAAACAGTTTCTAGAAGTCCTAGGTACTAGTAACCCAGCACAGATATTTTTCTCCCCAGGCACCCTGAGAGCAAGCTGCCCATCTGTGTGAGCTGTTGAAGTTGAAAGCAGATTATCAGTAAGGGGCCACGAGTGGGACCCGCTCATCACTCTCTCAAGCTTGGCTCACTGACAAGCCTACTCTCGGCTCATTAAACTTCACAGTTTTCCCAGCCACCATCTGTTCGTTCCAAGGAATCTCCATCCCATTCCAGGGCTCTAGCACATTTTCCATTATGCACTTTAGAAAGCCTGCACTATACAGTCTGTCTTTGGAATGAATATTCAAGCAAAGTAGGTTTTATTATTCTTTAATTATGTTTTTATTCCAAGGGTTTTGTTCAGAAGTTTCCAGTATGATGGGATTCTGTGGCTTTCCCAAAGTCCTCTTCAGGAAACAGGATGGCCACACAAAAAATTTTAAACTATTAGTCATTTAATTTGAGAGTTGCAACTCATTTGGGAGTTGTAGTGTAGCTCTTTAAAAACACCAGATAAGCTCCAATATGGTAACTTTTTATTTGGAAAAAATTGGAAAATGTATAAATTCAAAAAATCATTTCTATAACAATTACTCTATTTTTTTACTTGCCCCTCCCAGGTCACGGCCTCAGTAACCTGCCTGTATCAGGCCATGGCCTCAATGACCTTCCCGTCCCAAGTCATATTCTCGTGACCTTTCAGCCCAAGGTCATGACCTCAGTGACCTTCCTGTCACGGGTCATGGCCTCAGTGACCTGCTTGTTCCAGCTAGGCCACCCCCCCAATGTCAAGTCTACTGTATCCTTGCATGGCCCAGGAGTTCTATTTTAAGAAAGCTGGGAGAAAGTTAAGTTTGTACTGCCTTTCAAAAATGTGCTTCAACACCCCTAATAATTCACTTGTGCCCCAGGCTTCTTTGAAATTTTCTTTCCGCATTTCCTGTTCAAATTGTTCATTCTGTGAGTGTACTTCCCCTCACTCAGGTCTCCTCTATGACATCACTGACACCATTGCATCACTTCCGGCCACGTGATCGCTGAGGTGATTTCACTCTCCATGCCTGAACTTTGCCCTCTTTCCCTCTACCCTACAGCCTCCTTCCTTGCCTGTCTGTGTCGTCACCCCAACTCCTTCCCCTACTGCAATCCGGAGTGCATTCTGCAGTAGAAAGATGTGTCATCCGCGGGCGGGAAGCTCTTAAATGGCTGCACCATTGACCTCAGGGTAAAGTGCGCGCGTCCCTACACAATGTATGGCTCATTTCTTCTCTAGCCCAGGACTTCTTCTCACCCCTTTCAGTTCATTAGACCTCAACTCTTAAGTCTTTCCTCATTGGATGCTCCTTTGATCCCACATCTAGGCTTGGAGCCCTCTGTCCTAGTCACTGGGACAAACTCCCTGACACTCACAACTTCTAGGGGGAGAAATTTATTTTGGCTTATGTTTTGGAATTTTCCATCAATGGTCAGCATGCTCAAAGGGTGGAAGATCTGGCTGACAAAAGCCTCTCTTATCATCATGCTTGGGAAGCAAAGGGAAAGGTGGAGTCAGGGAGGATCCTTCCAGGTCCTGGCCTCAGTGACCTGCCCATCCCAGGTCATGGCCTCAGTGACCTTCCTGTCCCAGGTCATACTCTCAATGACCTTTCAGTCCAAAGTCACGGCCTCAGTGACCTGCCCATCCCAAGTCATGGCCTCAGTGACCTGCCCATACCAGGCCATGGCCTCAATGACCTTCCTGTCCCAGGTCATACTCTCAGTGACCTTTCAGTCCAAGGTCATGGCCTCAGTGACCTTCCTGTCACAGGTCATGGCCTCAGTGACCTGCTTGTTCCAGCTAGGCCACCCTCCAATGTCAAGTCTACTGTAGCCTTGCATGGCCTAGGAGTTCTATATCTGCATGCTAGGTCTCTTGGGGAGTATCTAAATCTAAACACCCTCATCTGAGTTCACATCAACCATCGCTTCCCCAGTGTAAGACCTACCACACCACCTGTAGACATTGCTGTCACTCTCTCCTGCCACCTTAGGCCTGGATAATCCATGGTGTATAGTGGAAATGCTTAGTATGCTTGGTAAGTACATATTGAATAAAGAAGAGTTCATCTCTGGAGGACAGAGTAAGATAAAGATATCATTCCACAGATTTTGTGGCTGGTTTCCAAAATTATATTTGTCAGAATCCTCATGTGAAATAGCAGCATGGTGGCACTTACAAAGTAAACTTGTTACCTTAGGACCACACAATGTACTGTTCCTTTCTTTAGTTCTTATAACGTGGATGCACAGAAAGCAAACCAACATCAGACTCAGAATAACCTGGGTACTAGTTCTTCTGGTGTCATTTAGAGTGTGAAGTTAACTCAACCAATTGACTTGCCTCTTGGAGATCAGTTTTACCCTTTTGTTATGTGGAAGTGACAGTCCTGAAATTTGTGTGTGAGATCCTATGTGAAAATGCTTGACCTGGTGTCGAGTACATAGGGAGGTATTCGGTAAATGTTGGTTTCAGGTCTTGCATTAATGAGAGCTAAGATCCAGGCATGTCACTCTGTGTCAGCCTCCTTTTCATTAATTCAAGTCACCACATGTGGCAATTTACCAACCTTTTCCTCTATCCCTCATTTTACTTTAAAAATTAATCTGATAACTTTCAACAACTTGAATGTTCTGTCTCTCACACACACACACACACACACACACACACACACACACACACACATACACACCCTTCAGTTTTAGTTCATTTGCCATCTATTTCTCCATTGTTCCTCCATTCTTCCCTTTGTATCTTACTCCACAGAAAACATCCAAGGAGAGGAAAATACATGTTTTCAAGTTAGTTTTTGTTGTGTTTGTTTTGTTTTGCATTGAAGCTTGAACCAACTTCCTATTTACAGTTGCAGTGCATATTGAGACAAAGTAAAGAAAGACATGCGTGTTATTCAATATATAATTTCACAGTCATCTTCTTTTTGAAATATTATCACACTCTCACCTCTTTTGGTTGTATCTCCTTTTGTAATTTCCTAAGGCTTTCTACATCTATAAATATTTTTAAAATATGGAGCTTTATTTCTCTGTAGGACTACTCCATGGTTAACCAACATATCTGGGGAACTCAGTCTAATCAGAGGCATGAAAAACCAGAGTCTTCTTTGACCTCATGTCATTCCCTTTTGTATCAAGTCACTGCTCTCCATTTAATTAAGGTAATGAGTATTGTGACAGGCCTGTCTGTTGACCTCGTGTTCTCATCAAGTGCCCTTGAAAGTGCAGTGACACTCAGCTCCAGTGAAAATGAATGGCTGGCATGCTCTTGCAGTGCTCTAATCGGTCTTCCAGAAAAGCACAGTGAGTTCCAGAATGATTGAAGTAGCACCGCCTGTCTGTGGCGGGGGCGTCCTCCCATCTGAGCTGGCTCATCTTATCTGAGCATTCATTTAGCAGGAGCGGATTGTATTTCTCTGCACTAGCACTTCCCAGGGTTGTAATCAGTAACGATTCTACAGGGCACCTTCTGGGCAAACTGCTTCTACATGATGCCAGAACAAACAGAGGAGAATCACTGCATTTCCTCATCTCTTCTGTCCTTTGTCAGAGGCGGTGTGTTCCCTGAGAGGAAAGAAAGCAGACTAAAACTGGCTGCTAAAGATACTAGAGGCATTTTTATTAGTTTTCCAAGCATGATTTCAACAATATTCCATTGTATATCTATCCCAGAGTGAGAGAACATGGAGCAAGTTAGGAAATAGCTCTCTAGGCTCTGGTGTCTGACCATCCACACAGAAGCAGCTCTTTGCAAGCTGATGGAAACTGTATTTGTTCAGGTTGGTCTACCCCCAAGGAATACACAGGTGTTGCCCTCCGTCCAGTTGAGCTTGCTAGGTGTATCTGACTTCAGAGAAAGAAAGGCTTTGCATTTCTAATGGATTTTTAATTCTTTTGTGAACATTTAGGTCAGCAAGATATCATTGCCCTAGGGCCAGAGAGATAGCTCAGTGGGCTAAGCCTGCTTAGGAAAGTGCAGGAAATGGAATTCTATTTGCAGCAACTCCCCCCATCCTCACTCCCCTGACACTGAGTTAGCTATCAAGACCAGGCCTTGTGGGGAACACTTGTAATCCCAGGGCTGGGGAGGCTGAAAACAGGATGTACAATATACATTTAAATAAAGAGGGCCTGGGGAGATAGTAGAATAAGTGCTTGACTGGCAAGAACACAGTCCTAAATTTAATCCCTGGTACTGCAAAAAGAAAAAAAAAATATCATTGTCCCATTTCCAAAGCATGTTGGATAATGATTTTAGGTATTTTTCTTGTTGTTATTGGTCCTATTCAGCTGTCAATGAGCAGAGGTGAAAACATCCAACTCCCTTTGCAATCATGATTTTGAGAAGAGCATTGCTGTATCCTTCTGTATGTAACTTCAAACGCTTTCTCAACATCTTTCTGAATAATTGAAACAAAGCTATTGGAACCTGTAGCATCATTTTATGTAGACTAGTTCATTGGTGATATTTGTAATACAACATTTAGGTATTTTATTTGATAAATTGTATATTTTTCATAAATACATATTTTCTTCAGGATGGCAAATATTTTCTCTTATGTAATCTTGTTTTCAGTGTGTATTTTTATTTTAATGAATCAGAAAGCCATGGCATATTTGCAAGAGGAACTATACAGAACCACAGGCGAAAAATGGATGTTTTAAAATGAGTTTATATGTCGTGAAGATTTTATCTGATTCTGGTGTTGCTACAGGATCATTCATCACACCTTGAGTTCAAGAAATATAATAATTTCTATTAAGATGAAACTATGTACATTATTTTACATTTGGAGAAAAAAATCGTAGAAAAGTACAAGGTCAAGTAAAGCTGCTGATTTATCTCCAGGCAGATAATTGCCTCTTCTAGCTCTGTAAGGACCAGGTGATTGTGCTTGTCTCTTTTCTCTACCCTAGAAGATGAAAAATCAGGGAATATGGATCTCTAATGTTAGAGTATATTAGAGTATGCACCATGAGGGATGTTGAGGTAAAATTGCTTTAATCATGCTGGCAGTGCAGTTTATTACACGCAAAATTGATTTTAGCAAGAAATGTGTGAACATTTTTCAGTTATCAGATTGCTTGATGGTTGCTTTGGGGATGGAGCAAAGGCCAAATCAGGCAAAAGGACCATTTGGATTCTGGGTCACAGAAGAATAGATTTTCATTTTTTGGAAGGAAATTTATTTGTATTGCATTATGCTGAAGGCTTGCTAGATTTTGTATTTCAGAGCCTAGTTTCTCAAATGCAGACCGCACAATCATCCTCTTTATTACTTCATGCAAGAAGGATAATTTCAGAGAGCAGAGGTGGGCAGGCACTGGGTATGGCAGAAGCATTGTGTATCTGTTATCCACAGTTGACGCTGCTGCCCACCACATCAGCCTGCACTGGCTAGCTTGTTATGGAGGTCTTCTGTGGACAGGAACGGTGAGGGGTAGGCCACTGGCTGAGCGCGGGAGACCATCAGAGGCTGGGTCTTCGTAGGTTTCTCTTCCTTTTCATGGTGTTTTTTATTCTTTGCTAATTTGGGATCAGCAAAGTTGAAAAAGATCCGTGAAAGAAGCCTCTGCGATTTCATTTGGAAATGAGGAACATTATATAAGAATAGATGTATTGAAAGTAATCAGCTCCTGAAAGTACTCATGACTTACTCTTTTTGGTTAATGAAGTGCTAACTCGGATTCCAAGTTGTCTTGGTTTGAATGCCAGCTCTTAACAATAGTTCTATCCACTTCAAAAGGCAGTTCAACCTTAGTCTCAACTTGCTCATCAAGTGGAAAACTTGGCTCCTGAGATCAGGACTGACAAGGACACCCGACGTGGAAATGGTTTAGAGTACATGAAGGAGTCATCATATTGAGATCAGTCAATGTGGCTAAGAAAATCCAAATTCAGCATCTGGTATATTTTCAGATTTTATCTTACTTTTTAGAATAAAATCAATAGATATATTTATAAGTTTATTTGCTTGAATATGAGTTTACTGGTATCTTCAATTTATCTCATGGTGTATTTTATGTATCAAACCAAGCATATATTACATGTACAGACAGCCAATATTTGGTTTTCTGTTTGGGGTGGATGTTAGGCTGGAGATCAAAGCCAGGACATTTTCTATGCTAAACATGTGCTCTACCACTAAGCTAGAGCTCAAGCCTCTGGTTTGCTTTTAAGTGGCTTTTATGATTAGAAAAAGGCATAGCTATGGCCCCAGTCAATTTTCAATTTACCCACATATAGATTAGTCAGAGGGGAAGATACCTGAGGCAACTCCACTTTTTATCTTTTTCCAGACAATATTTTCTCCTGTTTGTTTTTTAATTTACTCTTTACATTTGGCTTAGTGGGACAAAGGGAAAAGCTTTTCAGACATATTAAATTAGTCTTGCTTTTCTTGCTTTATTTTTCCTCAGGGACTGTTGAAGCCAAGAGATAAATCACATTCAGAAATGCTCATGTCTGGAGTAAAGTTTAGGATATCAGCCACCCGTGAAGAGTAGAGAAGCTCACCACAGAGGCACATCCTGCGGGTTCATGCCTCTGACATTACTTTGTCTCTCTCATTGCATCAGGCAGCCTTCGTAGTTTCACTGTTTCTCGAGGTTTTTTTTTTTTTTTTTTTTTTTTGTCTTTTTGAGACAGGGTCTCACTATGCAGTTGAGGCTGGCCTCGAGCTCACTTTGTAGCTCAGGCTGGTCTTGAACTCACAACAATCCTCCTGTCTTAGCCTCCCTAGTGCTGGGATTACAGGCATGCGCCACCACGCCCGGCTTGTTTCTCGAGGTTTAGAACTGTTCAGATGAGAAGCCCTGGCCACGAACAGCCAAAGGGGAGCTCAGAAGTGAGCTGGGGCTGGTGTCTGCAACTCATCGAACGATGCAGCGTGCCTATCATTTTCTTTAAAGCACGAGTCTTTCCCCTTCTTTCCATGTCCCCTGATCCCTTTCCTTTTTGCTTTTTATTGTTACACCCAGCCTGGTTAGTGTCATCACATGCACATAAGAATCAGCTGTTAAACACACTGCTCTGTAGCTGTCTGATCCTTGGTTACCAGGCAGTTGTATGATTAAAATAAAGACTGAATAAATGGGAAGAGATGGAGAAACTTTAATCTCCTAAAGTTGTTTTAGGTTTATTTACCTTTGTATTTTTGGGGAAGGGTCTCCAGGGTGTTCAGGGTCTCACTACTGGATCAGACTTGTAGTGATCCACCTGTTTATAGCCTCCCAAGAGCTGGGATTACAGGTGTGCACCCCCATGCCCAGTGTCAACCGCTGTCTCAGCATGCCCTGGGGGTGGGGCTGGCGCAGAAAGCCTAGTGCTTGAACCTAGGTCCCTGTGCCTGCTTGTAGGTGCTTTAATCCACTGAGCTATTTGACCAGCCCTTGTTTTAGATTTAAAAGACATTTCTGCATCATAGTCCTCAAACCTTAATGAGATGATTATGGAATCTTGCTTCCCAGTGTGCCACGTCTGGATCCTTGAGTCACTGCTGTGGGCACTTCTAGAAAATTGTATTTCTTGAGCGTAGTTACTGGATATTTATTTATTAAGCTCTTCAGGGAAACTGCATAGCACTAGAAGGCTGCACAAGAACATTGCTTATTATGTCCAAAAACAGTAGTCCAGTTCAGGAAGTAAAAGGCTCTCTTCTTCTGGGCAGGAGGGTGGACCTGAGGCTGTTTCTCCAGGGTCCATGGAGGACCTGCCCTGGCCTGACAGCCCTGAGACTGTCTCTGACTGCCCCTCCTCATCTGGACTACACCAAGGGAAAGGATGACATTTCTTTCCTCTCCTTCAGGAAGCAGAGAATTGTGCTTATTCTATTCTCTATCTTTTTCACATTTCTATACAATATCTGGTGTATTTTAGGCACTAAAAGTTTGCCTTCAAGTGGGCAAATGCTTGTTTTCTGTTTTTGCTCAGGGTAACATATTTATAGCTTCCGAATTTACCATTTTTGAAAAATTTAATTTTGGTGGTATTCAAATTAAATCATTTTCTCTAACAGACATAGGGGCTTTAACAAGAAACCCAGATGTGTGAGACATACCCAGTTAAAAAGATAATCCAATTAGAGCCAAAATATGGCATATATGCATTACATTTTCTGTTTGTTATAGGTGTCACAGATATTTTAACTGATAGACATCATAAAGAGGTATGTTAGCTTATAAACACTGGCTTTGTGGTTCTGAATCACTGTTGACTAAAATGTCACTTAAAATCATTCACTTACTGAAATGCAATTTGCACAACCACTATATTTGACACATAGTGAAAAAATAAAAGTTATTTGAGATAAGGGTACATTTTAGTACTGGAGTCTTTCTTTTAAAAAAGAATCCCCTAAGATGAAGCCAGCCCATTGCAAGTATTCTCATGGAGTTATTTTCTGGAATGCTTATCGAATGCCTTTCCTCCTTGCATCAGCTCGATGCCAGCTATAACCTCTAGGTAATTTTCAAGCCAAGGTTTTTCTTCCTGCTTGAAATGAGCATTTTCCACAGGTTGAATTAGACAATGGATTACCGAGTGAATTTATTTCATGTATGAGGCTTTCTGGGGAAGAAAATGGACCAACACATAAATCTGTTTTCAAGCAGCAAGTGCTTTATTGATCTGAGGAAAAGACTCCCTAAAGCAAATCCTCTCCAGCAGCAGTCAGGTAGGAAGGTCCTTAGAGCAGTGGAAATGGCCAGCCAGCTCTCTGGAGGAATAAGAACTGATTAGGGAAATTTATTGCCACACAAGTTGGTTGAAATGGGACTGCCTTTAAAATAAATATTTAATTATAGAATTTTCTAGCATATCCTGCATAAGAAAGAAACCTGAGAGTCCTTTGACAGAAGTAGTGTATTTCTGAATGAGTGGGTTAAGCTTATTTCTGGCCTATACATTCTCCTGTGCAATAGTAAACTTTGGGTCCACATATAAAACCTGTGCTTGTTTTCACATATAACCTCTTCCTGTCATTGTATGTTCTAGCATTAATGTTGCTAAAGCTCTTTAGCAAAATCTGGATGTAAGGGTATGGAGGGTAGGTGCTCCCCAGTGTCCTTGAGAAAGGATCAGCAAAGCTAGCCTAAGCCACAAAGATTTGGGGCATCCACGAGGCTCTGAGCTTCCATGTTTCCTTGTCCTTTAGCTCAACAGGAGACTGAGTGGGCTCTGGGCTTGAGCACTAGGCTGCAAGCCTTGTTCTGAGGGGAGATGGTCGCTGTAGGTTGGCTTTGTATAGAATGTGGAGACCACAGGTCGGTGTTCCAGGAGGAGCACATTACCTGCCAACAGATTGCAAGGCAGCATGAAAGAGAACTGAGGATGAAGAAGAATCCCAAGCTGGCTTGTATGTAACAGATGAACCCTGCAAGTTTGTAACAGTCAGAATACATTTATAAGAGCACATGAAGTAGACATTGTGGTGAATGTCTTGCAACCCCTTGCAATAATTCTACAACCTATGCCTATGCCAGTGGTCACCTCTATCTCCTGCGAAGCATTCCATCCTCTCCTAATGGATGCCTAACACACTGTGGAAATATGTATTTGTTCATACAGCATCAAGCCACAGACAGCTAGTAAGTGCACAACAAGGAGGCAGTGTGTACACAATGGGTGCTTTGCACAAGGACAGATCCATGTCTTGGGCAGCATATAGTAGGAAAGAACAAACTTTTGTTACGTTATTCCAAAAAGAAAGCAATTTAGAACTTATGAATTGTTTATTTTTGGAATTTTCCATTTAACAATGTTGAGCTGCAGTTGGCCAGAGGTGACTGAAATTAGGTGAAGCAAAGCCACAAGTAAGGAGAAACTACTACGTTTTTGTTGTTTCAATTGTATATTTATTCACTGCAGTATTCTGAGAATCTGATAGAGAAGAACTGCTTAGGGAACTCCCATTTCATAGATGAATAAATTAAGAATATGCAATTAGCCTAAGACCGTGGATTAAATAGCCCGTCCACTTGCTATCTTAATAAAGTTTTGACTGAAGTATCAAGAAATCAGTATCAGAAACCAAAGCTACTGCTGTTGGTATACTTTTGCTATTGTTTTTTTCATATTTTTAGTGAATTAGTTTTATTTTGCAGTACTGGGATTCAAACTCAGGGCCAAGGGGATACTAGGCAAGTGATTTACCACTGAGCTACATCTCATTCCTTTTAAATAAAATTCTGTTGAGGATATGACTTTAGTTTCTAATGCAGTAATTGGGGGGAAGACAGAGGGATGCAGTCTCATGTAGCCACAAATGAGACTAGAATTCTTACAGAACACAGGAGTTGCAGCAACCATTGACAGTAGTGTGTAGAGAACTAAAAGAAAGTTAGGAACTCAGACAGACAGAATCAAACTACCTGGCAACTGGCCCTGTATCTACTTCTTATCCAGCTTTCTTATATTATGTTCATTCTGACTTGACAGGTTTCTAATCTTTTATGGATGGCAAGTGCTTTTTTTTTGCTGACATCAGATGTCCAAAGAAAGGATATACTGTTGGAAGAGCAGCGATGGCTTTCTAAGCACATGACTTTTGTCTTGAATTGTGCCCCTGGTCCACTCCCTAGACAGTTGGGTGGCGCCCTGGATTTTACAATGCAGGCTCTGCAGTGACTTCCGTCCTGCTATCTCTCACAGCTGTGACAAGACTCTCTGTGCTGAGATGGCTGGTGGCAGGGTGTGCACATCTCTGCAGGAGTCCTGTGTGGGCACCGTGTGGGGATGTGCCAGCTGACACACAGCAGTGACACGCATGCTTGCAGCTTCTCAGGACTTTTCCTAATCCACCATCATTTGGCAGCTCCAGAAAGAGAATGCTGTTAAGTGCTCCTGACTCAGCCAGTGCAGCCAAAGACATTCTCCAGATGTGGGCATCCTATCTCAAAGTCATGGGTGTGTAGCTGCAGGGGTTCTGAGCCCCTTGCGTCTCAGAGGAGGAACAGGCAGCAATAGGTCTCTGCTGGGAAGGCTTTCCATTTGACAGCCAGAGAAATCTCCAAGCGTGTTTGTCTGTCATGGACCTCGTTTTGCACTGTGATATGGAAGGGAAATGTGAAGCTAAGGGTTGCGTGCTTGAACAGGGCTTTGCACAAATGTGGCAGGCAGTTGTTTTTATGGTTGGCTTCAATTTTAATCTCTCTTCTTGCTCCAGGAGCTGTGCTTCTGTTGAGATTCTAACACATGATAGCCTAAAGAATCAGGAGTTTCTATTTTGGGGAAAATTTATAGACAACTAGCTATTATTTGGGCATTTACTCATTTTGGTTTCTTTTTCTGTGATCAATAATAACAGAACTTGAATGCATAAGATTAATTATACATAGGTGTATGTATGTAGATTTGAATGTGCATCCCTAAATACTTACATGTACATAAGTATGCATCAACTTATGAACTTTCCTAAGGTAATAATAACCTGAACTGGATAGTAGAGACTTAGGTGCTTTTGGAGAAAGGCATTTCAGTAGTGTGACAGTATCACGCAGCAAACTGTCTCCATAATTATGTGTGGTCTTTATGGGTGACTTTTGGTGATTGTGCCTCTCTGATTGAATTTTTTTTTAAAGGTTGAATATATTGAGAAAGATTTTTGGGATCCTCTGATTATAAAGGAATGAATTTTTTATTTCTGAGCTGTTAAACTGGGGGAAAGGATAAGAGTATGTTTCTGATACAATAGGGAGTTCCTGGCCATCAGTCGCCTGAGCTACTGCCACCAAGGTACTAGGGAAGGTAGCTGACACACTATGCTGATGGGTGATGACGGCTTTCACGATGCGTTTCTGCGGCCTTTGCATTTCAAACGAATTCAGGCTGCCGGGAGCAGCACCCTTTTTATCATGGTTCTGGACATTGCAGACAGTACAGTGAGCTATAAAACAAAAAAGAAGTGTACATTTTGGAAAGAATAAATAACCCCTGTGGGAAGAAAAGAGGCATTGGGGAAGCTGAGCAGGTCATTTGTGAAGGAAAGAGTAAACATTTGCTATTAACATGTGAAAAAAATACAGTCTTTCCAGCAGTTGAAAGTAACAATAATACTTTTTACTGGGAAAAGTGGTAAAAATGATGATCTCCTGTTTTGAAAAATAGCTGGTATATATAGGAAGGGTGTCACAAATAGGTATTGGAAATAAAATTGAGCAAATATTTCTTTTCTTTTTGTTTTTTTCAGTGGAACCGGGAATTGAACTCAGGTCCCTGAGCTTGCCAGGAAAGTGCTTATTCCACTGAGCCATCTTTCTGGCCCCCGGGGCAAAATATTTCTGAAAGGGAATTTATTCTGTGTATCACAGCTGTAAACTGTTCACTTCTGTTACTATTATAGCTCTATTTCTGGGAATTTTCAATAAGTGGTGTTTCCTACTTTTGCACTGTTAATCTGTCTGAGAATATGATGAAAGTAATGCATCTTATTTTGCAAACTGCAAATGTACAATCAGGGTTCATAGAATTCCTCACGTTGTACAATGCATATCTATTCAGTATTAATTGTGTACCATACCCAAGATGCTGTTATTTTAAAAATAGAATGAAGCTGAAAAAACAAGATCTGTGAAATTCTGTACTTTGTAAAAAATTATAAAAAGGAAGGATAAGGTAAAGTTTTACACTTACAATAGTGAAACATTTAAACAGATGCTGTGATTTTCTTGTGCATCCTTTCTGCCCACCCTGTGGCCCGCCACAGCCCTAGCTCCACCCACAGAGCTGGTGCCATTCCAGTCCCTTCTGGCCACGAGTTGTGCACCTGGGAAGGGTCGGCATTTGTGACAAAAGAAAAACATTCCATCCCAAAAGGAAGCCAGCTCCTCTCCTCCTCCCCATCCCTTTCCTCCTCCTCATCCCCTTTCCTTCACCTCCTCTGCCCCTTCCCCTCCATTCTGTCTGTCATTCTGTCTGTCTGTCTGTCTGTCTGTCTGTCTCTCGCTCTGTGCCGGAGACTGAACCAGGATCTGGTACATGTTCGCAATGCCCCCGTCATTAAGCTACACCCCTAACTCCCTATAAAACTTTTCAGGAAATGAAGGCTGTGCAGAAGTCCTGGGTCCAGGAGGGGAGGGAGATGGCTGTAAGCAGAGCTTCTGTGTGCAGCCAGTGCTGACTTTTAGGCTAAGGCAATATGCCCAGTTAGGCCAATTTAGGGGAATTTTTTTTTTCTTCACGAGGCTGAAATCATTAGATCCTGTGTCTTGCTGCTTTACTTTATTTATTCACACCTAAAAGGGACCTGCACAATTTCAAAATAGCTCCTGCTATGACTTCAGTATGTTTTAAGAAATAACCTGAGCTCAGGGACTGGGGCTAGATCCCCAGCACCACATGCTGAGCCAGCCCTGTCCTAAGGCATGCTGAGCCTGGGGCTGAGTCCGTGCGAGGTGGTGCAGGCCTGTAACCCCAGCCCTGAGGAGGCAGAAAACACGAGGGTCACCATGAGTCTGAGTTGCGTAGTGAGACACTGCACCAAATGCGTAAATTTTAAAAAAAAGTGAAAAAAAAGGAAAAGGAAAGGAAATATCTGCCACAGTAGGGCTCACCCTAAAAAACAAACTCAATGTAAGGAGCGTCATGTCGTGGGATATTTTATTTTCTCTCTGCCCTCAGTTTTGCCACGTGTTTCCTTAGTGATCACATCGTCTCTGGCAAAGGCTTGTATCAGGATATAGAAGATAGCCTTTTTTTTTTTTTTTTTCAGAACCAGACCTTTGTGTTTGCCAGGGAAGCTCTTATTCCACTGAGCCATCTCCCTGGCCCCCTGAATCACAGTCTTTCAAAACCTTGGTTCTTACAGTCACAGGTGGGGCTTTGCCAGAGGCAGCTGGATCTAGAGTGTGTGACGGAATCATAGTGCAATGCTAGGATTGAGGGTGGGTGATTATCAAATCAGTCCACTGACTGGGTTAGCACCGCCCTAGTCCTGGCCGCCTGGATACAATACAAGAGACAGAAAGAGGCCTGTCTTATCCCTTGTTGCTTTGCTACCTTCTGCCTACCCTGGACTGTTTCTCCTCTTCGATGCCTATCTGCCATGCCATTCTTGTCTTGGAGCCAGTGGATTAGGGACTAAAATCTCTATGAAATGTGAGATAAATAAACCTTTCGCTCTTTAAGTTTGTGAATATCAGGTATTTTGCTCATCAACAAGAAAAAGTAAGTAAGACAAGGTACTTGTGTCAGTACAGAGAGATCTGAATTCAGATCCCATTTTGAATCTAGCAGGTATGTGAGAAGTTAAGTTTTGATTCTGTACTCTAGTTCCTGCTCTCTGAATTGGTGCTGGAAATAGTGCTTCTCTCATAAGCCTACTGGAAGGGTTTATGAGTTCATTCTTTAGGACCATAAATAGTTTCAGATAATTAGCACCTAGTAAATGCTTGGTGATGTTATTACATTTATATTATGGATGGTACCCATAAAATATTTAGGAGTCTTAACAAGTTTGTTATAATATAATTTCCTGGTAACAAAACTTTATTCTTTAAATTTCATTTTAGTTTCTAGTCCATTTCCTTTCTAATTAGATTATTTCTCAGTATAGGATTGGCTTCCAGTGAATGATTATGTTTCTGTTTTGTTTTTCTTTGGCTTTATCTTTTTGTGGGGCCAATAGTTCCTGTGGCTCTGGTTGAACTGGAGTTCCTGTCCAGATCTTTCACCTTAGTTTGATTTTTTTTTTTTTTTTTTTGTAGTAGAAGAGAGTAAGGGCAGATAGAAGGGTCACTGTGAGACAAGCAGGCCATCCTGCATGCAAAATGTAAACATGTAGGTCCAGGTGACCAGGCATAGACAAGACCAGGGAAGAAACCTGTGTCCTTCCCCTGAGTGGTTCTTGGGAGCTAGGACTGAGGAGCAGGCACTCTGCCCTTGGTACGAACATGAGTGTGACCTTCACAGACAGGACCCCCAGCACTGGGGAGGCTGAAAACAGGAGGATCACTATGAGTCTGAGTTGTGTAGTGAGACTCTGTCCTGAATACATAAATTTAAAAGGTTACAGCAATCAAGTGCCTCCCGCACCTGGGTTGAAAAACTCAGGGGGTCCGGATCAGGACAGACTGTGAGGCTTAAGGAACATTTCCTTGGGACCCTTCAAATAACTGGCATTCTTTTTCTGATGAAGTTGAGATGATAGAGGTCAAAATGATAGATGTTTGCACCAATTGAAATGGCTGGAGATTATTGACATTGAGAGTTATAGTATTTTAATAACCACTGGCTGGTGTGGGGAGTTTTATGTTTCATGAGCAAAAAGGCACTGAATTATGGATCTCATCCTATAAGCGGGTGGAACTTCCTATGCAGTTTGAAAGTAAGATAGTATCATTCAACTGGATTTTTTTGTCTAGACCAAAATATAACAGAGGGATCAAATGCTTTTTCAGAATCACTGTCTTTGGATTTATTTTTCTAAATCCAGGCTTGCAATCTGAGGAATAAATTATCTGATTTTTGGAGAGTGGTTTGGAGTAAGAGTGGATTCAACTATGTACAGATCATTTACATTGTGTTTTTATTTCATACACTGTCTAAAAGAAAATTAAAGTGCATGAAGAAGAAATTAAGATTTTCCCTAGCTAAATCTACCCATATCCCCACTGTATACCTCTACAGAGTGAGAACTATTGGAGGGATGTCCTCTTGTGCTGCGGATGATATCTCAAGCCTCCTCTGCACAGAGCCATTTCTAATGGAGGAAAGCTAAAGTTTCAGCAATCACTAATGCAAGAAACCATTGGAGGGGAGTGCATTTTAAGAAGTTAGTGGTGTTGTCTTTGTATTAGGAATAAGATTTAAGAAAATAACTTTTTATTTTCCACTGAACATTTTTGTTAAAGATGAGCATATACTGCCTCTTGGACTATGGTTCCTGGGAGTGAGTAGAATTCACGGTAGGCTCCAAGAGCCATGCTTTCCTTTAGCCCTAGATTGAGTCGCTACCAGCAGGGAGCAGGGTGACTGTGCTCAGAGGTGGGCAAGGCCAAGTTTGATTTGGGCTGGGAGCATCTGAGCAGGAAGTGAAAGGCGTTCTATGACAGAATGGTCCTCCTCGTTGGGCACCACCACTTCTGCCATAGATAGGAGACAGTTATGGAGACTGAAGGAGAAGCCCATGGGAAGTGGCCCAGAAGAGCTGTTCCATGACAAGAGGTGCTGGGGTGGCCAGGCATGTCTTGGCTTGAGACCTTAGTTGGGGTCTCCTGCTAGGTTCCTGAAACTCATCATTGTAGCTGTGTTCTCAAAGGAAGGTTTCTTTATCATCTACCTGCAAGTTCCGCCTTTCTCTTTGTTGGGGAGCCTACTTGGGGTGTTTCCCATTTGCTAACCTGTTAGTATATTCAAGTTTTGTGCAAAGAGCTCCTGGAAGTAAGACATTGTTGTCTCCTATGTAATAAAGCCCTGGCAAGAGAGAAACTCGACTGCAGCAACCCGGCAGAAACACTGAAACAAATAGAACTACCAGCGGTCATAACCATTTATGTCTCTTTAGTTTTTTTTTTAATCAATCATAGCAAAAATTAATTGTGAAAAGATCTTTCAATATTAGGCAGGCTATATTTCAAATTTAGCAGTATCTATTTTATCAACATATTTTATCAGTATTTGCTTAATTGAAATTAGTAGTGGTTAATTATCATTCATTATTACAAATAGATCAGTGTCAGAAAGGAAAAGAAACTCTTCATATGAAACTAGCCCAAATTACAAGAGATTTGAAAAATTATATGATCGTGCTATGCCTTTTGAATATTGTAATTTTTCATTTAGGCCAAAATCTAATGATGGGAACAAATGCTTTTTCAGGATCATTCTCCTGAATTGTTGTTGGAAGCAGTGCTTCTCTCGCAAGGCTGAACCCAAGGAGAAGGAGAATTCATCCATTCCTTATTCATTTAATATTTACTGAGCTGTAGTTTTTGTAACGAGGCTGTTGATATGATCTATGTGTCTATATGCTACTTTGCATTCTAACATGAGCCACTATTATGAACTCAAAGATATTTGTATACTTGGATAAAATTAGGGAACTGCGTAAGCTCAAAGAAGGGGTTGTAGTGGATGGGGACAGTGAGGTCACTTCCCAGGTAAGGCTTTGGTCAATGGTGGAGCCCTGAGAAAATGATGGGCACAGACTTCCTGTCCGCTCCATGTGACTTGATAGGAAAGGGAGATCAAGCCTGGCCTTCCAGTCTGTATCTCTTCAAAGATTTCATGGGGGTGGGGAGATAGCTGGGAGGTGTGAGCACCTGCCTGGCAAGTACAAGGACCCAGGTTCCATCTCAGGTACTGCATGTCATGCCAGCCCAGAAACCGGGCATGGTGGTGCACACCTGTAATTCCAACACTGGGGAGGCTGAGACGGGAGAATCACTGCAAGTCTGGGCATAAGTGGCAGACAGACATTCATGTTTGTCTTTAAAGTAGAAAGGAAACTGTGCTGGAGGAGGTCAGACAGCCCAACCAGCTACAGACTGAGTGTTTCCTGTGCTTCCCTTCCACTGGCTATAGAACTACTCCTTCTGATGTCATTCACAGGGTCTCATCTTGCATTGCTGGGTTGCATTTTCTGCTTACTCGGGCTGATGGGCCCTGGGGTGGTCAGTTACAGTTCTTTGCTTATCATGTGTGAAGAAGAGAAAAGCAATTCTGAATCTATCTACCAAACAGTGATCACGCACTTGTCCTGCTTACTGACTTATACATAATGTGCTACTGACCTCAAGTGAGAAAATAAGACTGCTCTCTGTGCCACCAAGCAGGTGCTTCTTGAAAAATAATGGAGAACCTTCTGGCTCTCCTCTAATCCATCATGATTGGAGCCCTGTTCTCCAGTGAAGATGCTCTCTCGCTGCAAATCAAGGTATGCTGAAGTGGTTTGAGTCTTAGGATATTCTGGAAATCTGATTCGTCTTTTATTCTTATTTTCCAAGCATCAGAAAAGAAAGCTTTATTTTCTTAAGAACACACACTTCAGCAGTGACTTTAACCAGATGCCCTAAAAAGCTACAGTACATTAGCCTCCACATTGTAAGTGCTTGTGTTTGTATTTTTAAATTATTGTCACTTTTATTTCTTAGAAAGTGTCTAGTAGGAAACACATAGGACTTTTTTTTTCTCCAGTGTGGTAATTTTAATAATGGACAGAAGTAATGACAGTATTATCAAACAGTCACAATGTTTCATTGGGCCAGCTCACCAGTTAATAGCAGAAAAACTATGGTCCCAAGATGAGTTGAAGAATACAAAAAGACAATGAGGCTTAGTCATTAACATTACTTTCACATCATGCACTGAGTTCTGTGTAAACAGAGAGTAGAATGTGACACTGAGAGCTCCGGCGCGCTCACAGCTGTTAGTGCTCCAGGTGGCACTTCACAAGGGCTGCTGCTTTGGTGTACGAAGCATGACTTTGCCTGCTGTATCTCCACCTAAATGCATGGACACACACACACACACACACACACACACACCAGAAAGTCATCTACCACTATCGTAGTTTGACGTAATCAGCACCTGAGGGTAGATTTTGATCACAAATATGTCTTTGGCTAAATGTATCTTAAAAAGAAATTTGGCTTTCAGCATATGAATATTGTTTAGTCAACAGGACATGCTCATAAGTTTTTTGATTTTTCATTTGCATTGAGCTCAAGGAAAGTATCTATATTATTCTTCCTTTTAATTTTTTTAGTGTAAGATAATTTCCAATACAAAAATGTTTGAAGCATTTTGATAGGACCACACAGGCCTAAATTTTCCAAACATGTATTGCCTGTCATTTACATTCTCTGTATGTATTTGTGTGCATCTCTCCTTACTCTTTCATGTCACACACATTATTTTTCCAGTTGCTTCACAGCAAATTGCAGTCATGCTGTTCCATAACATTCTGAGAAACTAGGATATTCTCTTAACTATAAAATAAGTAACAAGCCGGGCGTGGTGGTGCATGCCTGTAATCCCAGCACTTGGGAGGCTGAGGCAGGAGGATTGTTGTGAGTTCGAGACCAGCCTGAGCTGCAAAGTGTGCTTAAGGCCAGCCTGAACTGCATAGTGAGACCCTGTCTCAAAAAGACAAAAAAAAAAATAAATAAATAAAATAAAATAAAATAAGTAACAAAATTGGGAAATTAATATGTGTCTAACAGAATGATGTAATCTACAGATAATGTAATCTCATTCGTATTTTGAAAATCCAGTCTAATATTCCAAGGTTCTTTCTAGTCATTGACCTTTCCATGTCTGTCATTACTTTCTCCAGTAAGAATGCTGGCTATTATCACTTACAATATAGCTACTCTTTAATTCCTTTAATACTCATGAAGTAAAATCTTTGAAAATCTACACCACTTAAAAAAACAAGCCTAGGGAATACAGTTTAGTATTTATTTCTAGTTTTTCTTTCTTTAGCTTGAGTACATATTGTCCAAATATTATATTATATAAACTGGTCTTTGTACTTTGTACTTATTTTAATAACATGTTAGATGAATTTATTCAACTGTTCTCTTTTGTATGAACATGTAGGTCTTCATCTATTTTACAATTAGCAATGATATTACTGCCAATAGTTTTATGTTACATGGTTTTATATTAATACTGCATATATTTTGTTTTACATTAAAAATTGTCTTTAGAGGTGCCAGGGAAATGGCTCAATAGAGTAAGTGCTTCCCTGGTAAGCGCAAGGGCCTGAGTTCAATCCTTGGTTCTGTAAAAAGAAAAATTATCTTTAAAAGTACTGTACAGATTTGTAATTCACCTAGAAGTATTAGCCAAGAATTTCCGTTTCTCCACAATCTTGCCATCGGAGAAAATTAACTTGTACATTTTCAACAGTCTTATAGGTCACAAAGGTATGCCAGTTGAGTTTTAATTTATAATCCTCTTTTTTGTGTGGTGCTTTGAGTAGGAATGAATCATGTAAGTCACACTACAGAAGTTTAAGATAATTTTCAACAAAACATTAGTATTCTACTTGGTCACATATTTTAAAATATAAATCAAATAGAAACTGGGTGTGGTGACAGACACCTGCAATCCCAACACACTGGAGGCTGAGGCAGGAGGATCACTGCAAGTCTGAGATCAGCCTGGAGGATATAATAGTGAGCACATGGCCAGTTTGAACTATATAGTGAGACCCTGTCCCAAAAATAAATGAATAAACAAACATATATGTGTACATGAGTACATCAAATATATCCATCATAAATTTTAATAGTTGTAAAAGATACAATATCTAGTATTTTTATATAACATAATTTTAAACAATTTGTTACATGGCTATTTTAGATATAGCCAGTATATCCTCAATACCAAGATGGTATCTCTTTAGAAAGATAACATGAATTAGCTCTTTTTTAATAATCATAAATTTCATAAAGTTCTTTTTTCTTCTTGAACTTTAATAGTTCCCTATTTCTCCCACAAAATAGAATACCAACATAGGTTTATATTTAAAATCCTCCTGAAGCAGGGCCAGTAGAAAAGGATTGTTTTTTTTTTGATAATTACAAATGAGCCTTTAATACTGAGCTTAGGGCTTTCCTGACATCTACTCATGCAGGAGAGAAGACAGAGAAGCATGCTGAGAGGCAGAAAACAGGGTCTTTAAACAGAAACTACTGTCTACTTAGCACATATGCATATTTTAAAATTAGTCATTTGCAACCTACCAAAGCATACAGGCACAATTCACAGGATAACTTGACAATAGATTGAGTACACTATCCAGATAAATTGTTAGCTACAGTCCTACAAGGATCAACAGGCAGTCAGGCCTAAACTTAATTATCACCTATTATATAGGGGCTGATTGTATTAGACACACACGCATCAACGTGAATCACTCTGACTTAGGTTACTACAACTTAACACATTCAGAGGTTATTAACCTTTAATCTACACAAATACTATGTCCTCTTTGCTGCTATTCTTGATGTCTCCTTGTATAAATGACCTGATACCCGCCTCAACTGGACATTCTTTCCTGTTTCTCTTGGCTCTATTGGGCCCTGTTTCACAAACTGTTTTAGCTCAATGTGTTCAACAAAAAACTGAGGCCGTCAAGTTAATGGTGCTTAGAGCTCAATACCACCCCTTCAAAGTAGCTGAGGAACCGTGGGGAAGGTAATGGGGTCACTTGGATTTTTGAAGTCACTGAGATCATTTTCTGCAAATTAGTAAGAGGGTGCTCAAGACCACTCATTAATTTAAAAATTACAGCCTTATGCCCCCTTATCTGAGGAATTCCTCCTATGACTGATGAGTTCTTTTTATAACTGCTTTTTTTCTCCTTCAGGCTACCTTAAGGGCTAGTCTGGTGGGGTTTGTGAAGCTGGGGATTGAACCTTGGTCCCCTGTGACTGACTGCATTTGCCCAAGTAGCACTTTAAACAGTTGAGCTATCTGGCAACCCCTGATAACTCAGTAGAATAAGTACCTCATGGCAAGTACAAGGTCTTGAGTTCAATCCCCAGTACCAGAAACAAAAGAAAAAAGAAAAGAAAAATCCTCTTGTGTATCTTCTTATGAGATTATGCAATGAATTGGGTGTGGACATTGGAAATCTCATGCCATGTCCAGCTTTACTAATAATTTCAAGAAAGTAAATAGAATACACAAGCAAGCCGGGGTGAGTGAGCTCTAGGCCATTTGCACAGCTCTCTTTGCCTTTCCCGGGCATCATCCCCTGTTCAGATCTAAAGAACACGAGCAGTAATGCTGCCCCATGTAGCTGCATTGCTTCCGCTAAAGAGAGCGCTGTGACTCTGACAATACCTTTATTTTGTACTTAGGTGCGCGCCTTTTAAGATATTTCCCTCGGAGTCACGGGCCTTCGATTCGCAGTCTCAGGCTTTCCCTTGTACCATGAAGGTTGCCGGGCCCGCCCCACATAGAGTGCCTTAGGCGAGCTTCCGTGTGCTGGGAGTCAACAGACGCACTGTTAACGAGCAGACTAGGAGATCCAGCGGGGCATTTCTTTCTTTTCCTGGATCCTCTCCCCAGTAAAGTGAGGAGTGGGTCTCAGACTTGTTGCGTAATCCGTTCTTTCCTACCGTGTCAGATCTCCTACACAAAGAAGGGTAAAAAGGTGAGCATTCCAAAGTTATTTTCTGAAAACATGTACCTTAAAGTTCAGGTATTTCTCCGGTTTGAGTTACTCTTGTAATTTATATGAACAAGATGTGGATATTCATTAACCATATGTATGTGTACATACGTACAATTTTTATAATTATTAAAAAGGATTTTATTAGAAAAATACTCTAGGTGCTGGGGAGATGGCTCTACAGAATAAGCGCTTCCCTGAGAAGCTCAAGGGCCTGAGTTCAATCCCTGGTTCAAAATAATAATAATAATAATAATAATAATGCACTTAAGAAAGATGAGATAATTTTTTAGTAATTGAAATTTTATTGATATAATTATCCATTTACTTGTAAGGCACACTGCAAATAACAAAAGACCTCAGACATACTTTACCCAATTTCTCTAATGATAGTATTTTATGAGTCTATAGTGTGATATCATACTCATGCACAGTGTTGTTCTCCTTTTTTCAGCTGTCTTAGCACTCTCTCATGAATGTACAGGTTTGGCTTCATCCACAGTTGGTGCACAGGGAGGTTCACACATCCAAGAAGGCTGAGACACTAAACACATCCATCATAACCAAAGACCCCCACGGTGCTCTTTCTGCCCAGCCCACCTCTTCTCCGGCCCCACCCCCAGCGCCTGGCTGCATAATCTTTGGGACTGGCTTTGTGCATCTAACATAATTCCAAGGAGATTCGTCCAAGTTGCTCCAGGTATCAAAAGTTTAGCTCATCATGGCTAATTAGTATTCTGTGGTACAGATGTACACAGCCACCCTAGCTATTCCCCTACTAAAAGGTGTCCTCACTGTTCTGAGCACAATAAACCATAGGAAACATTGATGTGAACGAGCCTATCTGAACAGGCCTTCATTGCTCTGGAACCCATGGTAGGTCCGCGGGCAGCTTTGGTGACCCCCTTCTTTTCTTTCTAACCCCCACCCTGGCCACTTACTGAGTGTTCTGAAGTTGGCAGCTAATGCATTTGTGTGCTTATTTCATTGTCTCCAGCTAAATGTGTCTCAACATCACTCTTTCTAAACATTTAGCACCTTCTGTGGTTCTTTCCTAATGAGTTGTGTGCTAAGGAAAATGAACTGATAAAGTGCCACAAAGACTAAAGTTGGTGATATTTTTTACCTGTCACAGTGCCTGTCCTTTGAGTCTATTTGTCAGGATAGCTCTCACGTAGTACACCTAATATTGATTTGTCATTTAGAGAATTTTCTCATTGTGGATATTTCAGGGCAATTCAGAGTGCACTGATAAATTTTGGCCTTCTTTCAGGATTTTCTGCTGATTGGGAAGCAGAGGGGGGGAGCTATCAGATTTGTCACAAAATAAATTGTTCTTGTGCCACTGGGTGGTTGGCACCAGGTTTGACCCCTGTTGGGTCAGCCCACCAAAGGGGCCAGATGAGGGAACGTGGCTTTCAAGGTGGTGCGATCTTTATTAAGTATTTTTGTCTTCGGGGGCATACTTCAGTGCCTTCTGGATAAATTGCCTCTGTCTTTGACAGTGACAATGACAATATTTCTAAGCTTCACACATCCCAGATCCAATTGACAGGACAAATTGCACATTGGGATGTGCAAGATGGGACAAAAAATAAGATATCTCAAGTCACTCTGCATCATTGGAACAAAATTATAATATAGATACCAGAAGTAAATCTGTCACTTAAATATCTAATTGTGGGACACAAGCTGTGTTTAACAGCTGAAGCAGTGTGCATTTCTTTATTAGAGTTAAAAATAGTCCTTCATTATTGCTTTACACAGGGTTTTAATACATTTTCCTTCTGCCCTCATGATATACATTTACAGAAGGAAAAGAAAATATATATTACCCAGTAAAATTTCTATTAATATGATTTTGGAGTTTATCAACAAACCTCATGTAAGTATTTGAAGGCTTAGCAATAAAAAAGTACACTCAACATTTGCGACTTAGGAAAAGCTAGTAAACTAAATACCACTCAAAGGTACATGCATGAATATGCCTAGAAGACCTGCCTTCTCCTGCCAGTGTGTTGATACTCCTGATGTTAGTGTCCTGGACCAGCAGATAGTGTGACAGACAAATTAGACCAATTTGTCTAATCCCAGTCTTGTCACAGCACAGTGGAGTTCATCCTGACTCTGAAAAGGCTGCAAAATGAATCCCAGAATCACACTCATGATTAACTCTGGAGGGAACAACAACAGCAAAGAAACACCTGGGCTTCCTGAAGATGACCCAGAAAACTCACTTTCCTGAGGAAAAGGCTGAACCTCGTACAGCTGGAAAGGCTGCTGGTTGTCTGTTCTCAGCTGCAGCCAGGCCATTCAGGCTGCCCTGAGGCTTTCTTTGTCTGTATAAGCAGGGTGCAAAGTCTTGCCTACTGCAGTGCTGGATTGTACTATACCTGCCTTATATACTGGCATACCAGCTCCATGACCTGCAAAGGACAGGTTCGGTGGCACTCCAGCACATCTGATGTGTGGTCTTTGAAAATATCACTTCAGAGCTCTTTAGGAATATCATTTCTGAGTATTAACTATGCATACTATCTCCACATGTTCAATTATTGATTCATGACTTGAATCCTTGGGCTAAGGAAATACATCTTAGTTAAGGACAGCTTACTTGCCCCAGACACTAAACCCCTTTCAGGATGTTTAACAAGCCTTGACAGAGTGTCTGCTACATCTCTGTGCCCCTGAGCCTTGATCTCAGGGTGGACTGTGGGAGAAATGGCCAGAGGAAAGACTGGTGTTATAACAATGATGATAACGGGATCAAATCCTCTTCAGGTGAAGGGACTGTAGTGGTGAAGAGACTGGGCTTTGGGCTGGAGGACTTACGCCACCTCTTGTCCTCAGAGGTGCAAGATCAGAGCTGTGGCAAGTATTCTCAGGTCAAGGGCATCATAATAACTGTCAGTACTGAAGGAGTGGCAATAGGTCAGTATGGACGCTCTCATTGAGTTCTAAAAAGGCCACAATACTGGTGATACAGTCTCGATTCATTGGGAATTTGCTGCACTTTGAAGATACATATTTAGTAACTTGCTGTTTAGATATCCAAAATAAAAAAGAGACTAGAGAAAACAGCATAGATGCTGGGAAGCCTAAAACAATTCATAATTTCATAAGATGACTAAAACAAATACAAACTGGTTTGAGGTACCAGGACCTGGTAGCTGGTGTCTCCAGGTGCCTGTGTACCTGTCACTGGGGTAAATGGAAAGTCACAGATGACATTTCCTTCCAAGAAGCCAATTGCAGTGAGTCTTCATGGAACAGAGCTTTATGTAAGGAAACGGCAATTGAAAGGCATCTTTCAGTTCAGTTTGACTCATGATGGAAAAGATCAGTAAGGACTCTGGCTGTTTTCTGGACTTGGAGGACTCAGGGATTCATATGCAGGCTTCTGGGATGGCCACATCCTGCTGAGTTCCGTAACCTTCGAGGTAGTAGGTGTTGTCCATATGCTTGGAATGTAAGCTTCGGGACAGCATGGGGTTTGATCACATTTGTTTTTTGCGTAATTTACTGACTAGAACAGTGCAAGTTCTTTTTAGGTGGTTACTAAAAAAATTTTAAAAATGGGGACTAAATGACTATATACTAATATATATATATATATATATATATATATATATATATATATATATACTGAATATATATATTTAAACTCAAAGCTTGTCACAATGATTTGCCTCTTTTAGCCCAGCTATGAGATTTTAATTAGCTTGGGGACAGAGCCACTGTTCCTTGTGAATCAATTGTCATGTCTGTGTCCACATTTTGTTTTCTTCTCTGAAGACACAGCTTGACTGCCTATCCACGCGATGGCTCTGTATTAGCCTGGGAGTTGAGAATACTGCCCCCAGACTCCCACAGATAGTGGGAGACATTCAGCCAGCTCCTTCTCTGGGGACCTGATGGCAGGTATATCTGAAGCATTAGCCCAGCAGAGGGAACTGAACTGTATGCAGTGGAGTATGCCTGAAAAGCTGATTTTGAGTTGAGTTTTAATTTTCAGTCAATTAAATATTTGTTAACATTAAGGGGTAGTTAATTATTTTGACACACTTTTACTAGTTATCATTATCCAAAGAAAGGAACCAGTAGGATGCATGTAGATTACACATGTAAAAATGGATTGGATGAGGGCTGGCCTTACAGCTCAGCAAGCGAAAGCACCTGCTTAGGCAGTGTGCAGTGGCCAGGGTTGGATCTGTAGTGTACTGTGCCTGCCCCAACCCCAGTGTACGCTGAGATGACAGCTGAGTCTGGGAATGGTGGTGTTTGCCTGTAATCCCAGCACTTGAGAAGCTGAAAACAGGAGAATCACTATGAGTCCCATCTGTGTAGTTAGACCCTGCAGACTCTGCACTAAAAAATACAAAATAAGTAAGTAAATAAATAAATAAAAGTGTATCAGATATATATTATATATTATGCATTTAAAAATGTGCTATATACACAGAGAAAATGATTTTGGGGAATTATTAAGTAATTGACTCATAAAATAATGGGAACTGTCAAATTAGAAATACTGTAGACAAAAGAGCCAGGAATGAGCCGATCCCATATATTAGAATCTGAAATTAGTCTAGAAACAGAATTTTTCCCTTACTGTGGCGATTGTCTTTGTATCATGGCCTTCAACTACTTGGACGACTCACCTGTATTACTGAAAATTTATTTCCTTTCTTAAAGTTTACTGACAAGTGTTAGCCATATCTAGAAACTGTCTTCATGGAAACATCTAGACTGGTGTTGGACTAAAATATGGACGCCATAGTCTAGACAAACCAGTAGCATCCAGTAACTAAGATCCACCATCACAGTAACGGTGTGACTCATCACAGACTTAGATTAGAAAGTCTCATGATGGGTTAGAAGCAATATTTTTGAGAAGCCCATAAGATAACTGGAACAAACCCAAGCATGCAAAACTGCTAGTTCGGCTTGGAAGGTGACCTGCTACTTGGATTCTATGTGATCATCCATCCCACCTCACATCTTGGAGTGGTGGTCATTACTCTCCTATTCCACGGTCCCATCCATCCTGAGGTGAATCAAGGCTGGAGATGAACGGATGATGGAGTTGAAACATGGACAGGACCTCAAGCAAAAGGAACAGTGCTGGCGTGGTTAGCACCACATGCCAGGAAACTGGGATTGGTTTCATTAAAGATGAGAAAGGAATGGAGATGCATGGATGTAGAACTGAGGCGACTAGAGTGTTGGAAAGGGCTCTGAGGATACTGGTGAGTTCTGACCTGATGCACTGCAGACACTGTAGGGGAGCACTTACTCCATAGGCTCCATGATCTCCGGATAATTTACTAAGAGAGTTTCTTCAGTCATCATGTGCAAAGCCCAGTACACCTACCACAGATGTTTTTGTTTAGGGTGTCAGTTTATGCCTTTGAATGACACATAGGGAAATCTTTCATTTTGCTCTTTATATCTTTCAAAATTAATTCATTTGTAATGAATTTCTTGCCCAATGCTTATTTCTACAACCATGCAAAATGCTACTTTTTATTGCACATTTCCAACTAGTCATTGCTCCCTTGAAAATTCTTCTTGTGGTCTTAAAAATCTTTGTTCAAAGACACTATGTACTATTTTGAGCAAATTTGGTGACTAATTTTGTGACTCTTGTATTTCCTGTCATTTTGTGGGTGCAGAAGATTACAAGTCTTGAAGATGAAGCTTAGAAGGAACCCATTCATCTAGAAAACATTCACCTCTTTCATAAACAAACAGGAAATCAGGACCCCCCAGTAGCCAGGCCTGACGTAATTCACAGTTCTCTTCAGGGCAGAAGCTCCTGAGGTAGCCAGGAACGTGGGGTCCTGGGTCCTCCTCCGCAGGGACGATGTGTAAGCAGAGGGGCGAGGGTGCAATGGGCAAGGAGATGAGTGTGGCAAGGGGAGACTGCTCTTCATGTATTCACAGGAATTCCTGTGACAGTGGTCACATGAATGTGTGCAGGCACAATACTGAGTTTCTGGAGAGTTTCTGTGCTGCTTGTCCCAGTGTGTACAGTGGACCCGCTTCCACGGACAGCGTAATTGAATCTTGAGTATTTTGATACAGTTATTTTTAATTGACAGATAGTAATTGTGCATCATTCTTGGAAACAGTGTGATGCATCGGTCCAGGCGTACACTGTGTTACCATCAGCTCGGCATGCTAAGATTATCCACCATCGTATGCATTTACATTTCTTTGTGATAAAAACATTCAAAAACCTCCTCTATCAGTGTCCAACACTGTTGATGCTTCTGTGGAACAGCAGACCAGTGCTTATTCCTCCTTTTGGATTGTGACTGATACTTGTTAACTAACCTCTCCCCGCGCTGTCCTGCTATCTCAGTCTGCAGGCCACTCTCGGTTCCGCTTCTGGAGGATCATCTGCTTCAGAGTTATTTGTGTCCTTGGGGCAGCATGAATCAACCTGGCAGGATCAGGGTGTTAAGGGAAAGAAGCGAGGCCCAGAGAGACAATTTTTTAACAAAAGTTTTCTATTGTATTTGCCTTGAAAATGAACTGTAATAGAAATATTGAAATCTTAGTAGACATGCTTACCTGGACAAATATAGAAGTCAAGAGGAAATAGGGAAAAAGATCTTTATACAAAGGGGAAAGCGACCAACCAAGAGATGGAGGGAGGGTAAAGGGCAGAGGAGATGGGGAGGATGACGGAAAGGGAATTAAGATGTGCTGTGCACAGGGACCAACTCCCCTTGAGGAGTCTAATCATGTACTGCAAACGTGGACTCACGAAAATAAAAACTGAAAAAACTAAAAATCTGAATCATGCTTCTCAGTGACTTACGGTCAATGTTATGCTAATGGCCAAACCTTGGGGAATTTAACATTAGAATTAGAGAAAGCATGGCTATAGTTAGGACAGAATTCTAGTGTCTCTATGATTTTGACTCTATATTTCATCTAAACTGCAATATTTGGAACTGCAACATTTGTCTTGTTGTTACTGGTCTATTTCTCTTAACAAAATGTCCTCAAAAATTATTCTGTGCCATCTCATGTATGTTAAAGCTGAATAACATTGTATTTTATATGTGGACGGTGTGGTGCTTACCATTCATGCATTGATGGACTCTTGGGAGCTGCTACTCCATCACTGTTGTGCATATAATGCTGCTGTGAGCATGAAGAAATAAATACTCCTTGAAGACCGGCTTTGCGTTTTTTTTCTGGGAATACCTGAAAGTGGAACTGGTGAATCATATCATGCTCTAGCTAACTTAAAGTGAGCTATGATAGTGTTTGCTGGGATTTGGGCAGCATTTGTGTCCCCAGATGTCTGTGATGCTTAAAGACTTAGTTTCCTGGTTGGATGTACAATATTCCCAGCACCATTTGCTAACAAGACGGCTCTCATCCTTACTGGATAGTCTTAGCTTTCTTATAGGAAGTCTATAAGAAAGACTTATAACGCACTTACCATGTGCGTTAATTCTGCTCTCTCTATTCAGTTCCATAGGTGTTTCTTCTGTCTTTTAAATCTTAGCATTTAGTTTCTGTAGTTAATTTTTCTTTTCAATCTTTGCACCTTTTGGCTCCAAAATTCTGTATTCTTCTGTTAGTTTCCTTTTTCCTGTTTTTAGAATGATCTTGTTTATAATTTTATTTATAACTACTGTCTTGACTTTCTCCACGTTGGCCTTTAATAGGTTGACATCTTTAAGCCCGCTGTTTTAAAGTCTTTATCTAGTAGGTCTGCCACCAAATATTTCTCAGGGGTAGTTTCTATTAATTTTTCCCCAATGAATGAGTTGTACTTTCTTTTTTTTTTTGTGAAAACTGGAAATTTGCATCTAACAAGGTGGTAATTGTTATCTGTCCTCATGGTTTGCTTGTTTTTCTATTGATTTGTTTCATTTCATTTTTTAGGTGGTCTCTGTGTCAACCCCAGTTAGACTGGGGTGTAAGCTTACAGTCTTCCTAGATCGTTTCTCAGGCTGTACCTCTCCCCAGATGTCTGTGCTCACTTCTGAGTTTCTCCATATGGACAGGGGAGCTTATTTTCTTTTGAATGTTCTATAGGTACTGTCTGGATCCCAAAGTTAGAAAGAGAGAAATTAAGGGGTGGAGTGTTAGAAGGCGTTGCCCTTTAACTTCCCTGGAAGTCATGTCTGCTGGAAAAGAGAGGCTTGCAGGAGTTGGTGGAGGTACAATGAAACCACCCGTGCTCCACTGCCTGAGCCTCTGTGGCAGAGCAGAAGTTGCATCCCAGGTCTTAGATATTTGGAGGACAGAGTCTCTTCTGCACACCATAGCTCCTGTCATCTATGGGCAGGTTGCACCCAACCATGTGGACCACTGCATATAACCACGCTGGTGTGGAGCAGAAAAGCTGAAGCTACTGCTACTATTCTAAGAGTTTAAGTTGACCCCAATTTACTGCACTGTATTCTAAGCCTTGCTCTGGAAGGGAAGCTGCATACCTTTAGTGGGCTCTAGAGTTCCCATGTGACTACACCAGAGGGATCCTTCCAAGCAATTACTTTGGTATCTCGGTTCAGAAATTTACCCTTTCCATGATGCTGGTTGAAAACCAAATTGGTCAGAAACTGAATCAAACTTCCCCATAAGGTCAATATTGAATTGTACCATTGAACCCCATTCCACTGAGATTCTGCCATCTTTCATCATATACATAATTTCTATGTCTCTTTTATAATAAACTGATGATATCTGAACTAAAAAAAAAACACAGCAGTGTCTTCTCACCCACTCCTCACCCCATGTCCCCTGGAAAAGCTCTCCTTGTCCATTAGGTTCACCTTGGCTCTTTGTCACTCTCGGTCCTCACTAAGTGGAGCAGAGCATTCTCTCCTTTGGTCCCTGCAATGCCTCATTTTCACATCTTCAAAATGATTTGCCTCACAACCATTTCAGTCTGTGATTAGAATCAGTTGGTGGAAAGAATTAAGTTCTTGAATCAAGTGAGGCACCACTGTATCGTCTGGAAGGGAGGCAGATTCCTAGTGCTGCTACTCTGCCACTTTCCCAGGTTCTTGTCTCCACCTCTGTGTGCTTTTAGATTATCATAAGCAATGCCATCCTAGGGAAGAACGGAGCACTGAGGCAGCCAGCAGCTTTAGTGAGCCTGGATGTCTTGGAGGGTGAGTGGAAGAAGCCAGAGAAGTGGTCACATGCATGTCTGCCCTAGCGGGGATGATCTGAGGCATAAGACAGAGAGAAGATCAGGCACTGCCGGATGCTTGGGGGTTGAGCAGTGGGCTGACTGCCTGGTGGCTCTCAGTTCACTGTTAGAGGGTAACAAACTGTGTGTGAAATCGAGAAAGCTGGAAGTTATAGAGTATTGTGGCTGTATTATGTACAACTAAAGAACACTGTAAAAAGGTCCATTTTACATCATGCAGACTTCACTTCCATAAAAAGAAACAACAAATCTGAAAAAAAAAGAAAAGAAGATTTCAGAAAGTTTTTCAAAACACAGAAAATTCACTAACTATTAAACAGGAATTATTTTAGAAACCCGTGTTGTGTATTTTCTTACAAGTCCACTTTTTTTTTTTTTTTTTTTTTTTCAGTACAGCGGATTGAGCTCAGGGCCTTCAGACTGAGCTACAGCCCCAATTAATTTAACTTATTTTGAGACAAGATCTTGCACCAATTGGGCTTAAGCTCACAGGTGCTCAGGACTCAGTCTCCCAGAGCCCCGGTTTAAGAGCATGAGCCACCATGCCCGGCTACAGACACATCTGCACAGTCTGATTCTGAGCCAGAGCGACAGCGAAGAGCTCAGCTGGGCACTTGCTCAGGCGCCTCGGTCCTTCTGGTGTTTCCTCCTTCCTCCTGCTGAAGTCAGCTTCCTCTGCCGACTTCTGCCAAGCATCAGTTTCATACCCACAGTGCCATTCCTGGCCCCTCCTGTCCTTTCCTTCTGCCTTCACCTGCAGGCAGCCAGCTTTGCCTCCTGCCTGGGCTTCTATTTCGAGGCAGCCTCCCTTCCCCCCTTTCCCCTGGCACCAGGCATGACCCTGTGCCCACACCCTGTCGTGTCCAGGCCCTCCGTGCGCAGACCTTGATGGCCGGGCATGGCCAGTGGAGGCCCCCTCTCAGACTCTATGCAGACCCACACGAGCTGTTTCCAGGCTCACCTTCCCTCGCCTGCTTCCATGCAGTGGGATCTAGAGCAAGTTTCTGAATCCCCTCAGTGCTGTCTTCTGCTGATGTGTGCTCAGGTGACAGTGGCCGGTTTCCCCAGGAAGTCCAGAAGTTTCTCTGCTGCAGCCTCGCCTGCCTCTCTCCTCGGCTGGCTGCACGCTTCTCCAGCTTTTGAGGCCTGACCTCGAAATCCAACAACTGACCTCTCGCATTCTTGGTTTTCAGGGCCCCATCGAGGTTCTGCCTCATTATCCAGGTGCTAAAGGTGCCCTTTGCCGACTGTCTTTACCAGCAAAAGGCTAGAGCTTTGTCTGAATCCTCGCCTCCATCCAGGGCAGCTAGGCCCGGAACCTGCTCTGGATGAAGAAGCAGTGGTTTCTTTCCTGTAGATTCCAGGCTGCACTCGCTTTCCCATCATCCATTCTGTCACTCAAGCCGCTACAGTAAGAGGCACATGCAGGTCTCAAATAAATATTTTCAGCCGACACAATACCTGTTCCTCTGTACTAAGCTGCAACATTTCATTAACTCTTGTTTGAGCGTTAACTGGGCCACAAAGGCAAGCACTAGCACCGCACAGCTGTGCCTTCAATTTCCAACACGTGGTCTGTATCGTCCCCCTAAACGGAAACTCTGGAATGGAATTATTGTGGCCTCTCTCTGGCATCCCCATTTCCATGCACCCCATCCTGGGCTTTTCTTCCCACATTTGTTTTCTTTAGCATTTATTGCTGTGTGTATAATTGTGAGGCTACTTATATACTATTCTGTATTATTTCTTAATTTCTCCCTTAGGTTTTCTGCACTTTCATAATGCCTACCCGCTGTAGCTGTACTATACATTTTGATGAACGGGGAAAAATTTAAAGAATTAATATCTTTTCTTGGTGCATGGTAATCATGCTTTTAACAAGAAGGGATTTGAATCTTTCGGAGTTATTTTTTCTCAGTTTTTGTGCTGCTTGTGTAGCTATTTGATAAGCCAGCATTCTCGTCTTATCTTCTCTGTGGATCTTCCATTTATTATCACACAGCCAGGTGCCCATCAGTTCAAATCTGCTCAGGTCGAAAAATAATTAAGGGCAGCTACAGTAAAAAAAAAAAAAGAAAAAATTATCTTGAGAGAGAAAACAATCCTGCTTTAGGCTGTAATTTAAATAGAATGATTTTGCATTCTTGGCATTTGCTAGAAGAGAGTGACCTAACTGAAATGCAACATTGAAATATTTGGAAAGAGAAGCAAGCTAAGAGATAAGCTTAATGAAGGTGTTATTTTCCCTCTGATTCCATCTTATCATTGAATCCCCCCTCCATGTGTATGTGTTTAGCTGAAAATAAACTTAGAGTGACCTTATGATTTTAAAGAACCATCAAATTACATAAAAGATATAATCAGTCCTTTATTTAACTTAAAAGGAAGGGAGGGAGAGCAGCTTAAGATTTTAAAAATCCAAATGTGGGGCCGGAGAGACAGCTCAGCTGCGTAAGTGCCTGCCTGGCAAGAGCAAGGTACTGAGTTCAATCTCCAGTGTTGTGCAAAAATAAAGACAAATGTGCTTAACAACTCTCAGGATGTGTGTCAAGCAGAGGGCGTGCTAGGGAGCAAAGGGGAAGGCTGTCACTGCCATGCTTCTACCTGTGTGCCTCTTGGTGGGGTGCCAGGGCTGTCTGCAAGCCAGCCCACAGGCCAGGTCTGCTTGAGTGGAAAGCTTCCTGCTCACCTGTTCTTTGCTTCCTCTCTGCCCCCTGCAGGTCACCTACCTGGGGAAAGTCTCCACCACAGGCATGCAGTTCTTCTCCGGCTGCACAGAGAAGCCAGTGATTGAGCTCTGGAAGAAGCATACGCTCAGCCGGGAAGGCATCTTCCCAGCCGATGCCCTTCTGGAGATCCGCCCTTTCCAGGTGTGGCTTCATCACCTCGACCACAAAGGGGAGGCCACGGTGCACATGGATACCTTCCAGGTGGCCCGCATAGCCTACTGCACCGCTGACCACAACGTGAGCCCCAACATCTTTGCCTGGGTGTACAGGGAGATCAACGATGACCTGTCCTACCAGATGGACTGCCATGCCGTGGAGTGTGAGAGCAAGCTCGAGGCCAAGAAGCTGGCACATGCTATGATGGAGGCCTTCAGGAAGACTTTCCACAGCATGAAGAGTGACGGGCGGATCCACAGGAACAGCTCCTCTGAAGAGGTTTCCCAAGAACTGGAGTCTGACGATGGCTGAACGGACCGGAGGCGCTCCGGTGAAGGCAGCATTGGTCAAGGAGCTCAACAGGAGAGATGCATAAGCGACCATTCAAATTCGGGATGAAAGACTGCAAAACCATTGGCCAACCATGCTTTTTCAACGCAGATGAGCAATTCTAAGTTTAAAGAAATGTATCATTAAAATAATTATGTGACATTGAAATCTGCTGCTGCTGTGGCTTGGAGGAGGGTGGGAGCGAGCATGGGAAGGAAGGGGCTAGACATCTTAGATTTTCCTCAAGTTCCAGCATCTCCTGGTGGGAGAGCTCCATGCCAATTTGCACCGCTCCCAGGCAAACATTCTGTGGCTGTGAGTGACGGACCATTCCAATCTGCCTTATGAAATCCAACAGGAAGGCTTTGAGGCACTGCAGGGTCCCTTCAGGGTGGTGGGAGAGGGTGTTGATGCTGGGGAGGCCACAGGTGGAGGGAAAGCTCAGGATGAAGGGGGCCTCTCCCCTGCCACCTTCAGACTCTCCTCAGTATGCAAATCAGCACAGCCTTCCTCCTGCTTTACCACTAACCACCCGATAGTCAGCAGTTAATTCGCAGTTAAAGATAATGCTTTTATTTACATGAATATATCCAGTAGTACCCTCTTATTATATTCACTTCATCTATTTTCTTAGGATACTTGCAGCTACTAATAATGCTTTCCCTCCTGCCACACTGCCTGCTGTCTTTGTCCTGCTGGTATCCCTAGAGGGAGGGATTCTGACATCCTGTCCAGCAGGACACCAAAAGGGAAGAAAGCAAAGAAACAAATGAAATAAATAAAAATCAAACCAACCAGGAGTTCAGAAAATCATCAAAAAAAACCCAGTAAATGGCAATGTGTGAGCAGCCCAGGAGCCAACTTTTTGGGGTCTCCTTTGCTCAACCCTGAGCCTGGCCAGCTTATGTGGCTAATGTCCTGTTGGATAAGTCCTTCACGGCAAGCTTTGGATTTGATTTGAGACCACCACGCAAGCCTTGCCACATCATGCAACATGACATTCAGACAGGAAATAAGGTAGATAAACATGGCCTGTCTAGAAAACCCATGTCCACCTCCAAGTTAAGGCAAAGCTTAACAACAAGTTACCTTAAAGTTGCTGATGTCTGAGAATTCCAGTTGCCCATTTGTTCATTAATCCTCATAAGAAAGTCTTGCTAAGAAAGCACAGACTTCTCAGTGTCGTGGATCTTTAAATATCATAAAGAATCAACATGGAATGAAACTGAAAGCATTGGTTAAAATACATGCATTTAAGGTTGAGAACTGATCCTTCATTTCCCAGGTAGTGTTGCTCCTCGGTAGAAGTCTGTTTTTTTCCCTGGTAATGTTAGGGGCACCTTAGAAGCCTTACATGAGTGCTAATCTAATTTGGAGAGCAATGGTGTCAACATTTGGTCTGTGTCCCTGTGTGTTTGTATATAGGTCCGTGTGTGTGTGTGTGTGTGTGTGTGTGTGTGTGTCCCTATGTGCAATCTAGTTTTCAGGCATGAACAATAAGCATGGAGTCATACTGAGGAGAGCTTGCCTCTTGAAGAAATGCTTGTCGCTTTATGACATATGTAAACAATTCTTTAGTATAAATGCATTCATTCTTTAATAAAAACATGTTTGTGTTATCTGAGGCATTTTGTATTTTATGTGTACTTCCTTTTTAAGTAATGGATGTAGGATGAGCAAGATAAAATAAGCTGAACAAACTGAATAATTCTACATGAAATATGGTTTAAATTTAGTCATATATAGCTCATTCCTTGGACATGTTTAAAATTCTTGTTTTATTTTCCAAATTGCTGGTCTTATCTGAGATAGTAGCATGTCAATCACTGAAGGTGTTATTTAGTGCAATGAGCTTATTGCAGAGGGATCTCTTCCAGAACATTTTGCAAATGATTTATACTTGCAAAATCTGTGTATCTTTGGGGAACCTGCATTGAAATTCTTAAAATCAAGCGGCAAGTGATTCTTCCTGGGGACACTGGTTTAGGCCACGGTTTCTCAGAATAGCTGCATTAATCAGCCAAGGCAGGTGGCCGAGGAGTCCTTGTGTTTCCAGAAGTGCCCTTCATGAAGTCAGTAGCAAATATAATAGCTTTTAAAGTGAAAATATGGGTGCCTGCTAAAGATATAAACTCAAGTGAGAATTACTGCTTAACTCCTCAGGCCAAAGTGGCATTCTTCAAACTTTTCCAAGTTTTATTTTATTCCATTTTCCTTGAACATATATCTGAATGGGGAAAAAACCCTCTAAGACCATCCAGTATGTACTTCAAATTAATGTCCTTTCCTGTCTGAGTAAAAGTTGAATCCCGAGTGCATACATGGTTATTTATTATGAAAAGTTTTACTAGTCTTTTTTAGGATGGATATGACATTTTATGTAACTGTCTAGAATAATACTGCATGAGATTTTGTGTCAGATGATTGATAAGCAATAAAAAGAAAAATATGTAACGGTATCTTTCAGTTAACAATGAAGTCTTTTGTGGCAGCCAATTATAATTCCTCTCAGTGGATGATCCAGCTTTCCATTATTCTTTCTTTCATTTATTTTCCCTGTATTCTAGGGAAGAGTCTATAGGGTGATCAGGGTCTCACTACTAGATCAAACTTGTAGTGATTCTCCTGTTTGCAGACCCCGAAGTGCTGGGATTACAGGCATGGGCCACCATACCCAGTCTCAATCACCAACTGAGCACACCCTGGGGGTCAATCCCAGGCCCCCATGCCCACTTGCAGTCACTTTAATCTGCTGATCTATTTGGCCAGCCACAAAGAAGTATCTTGCAGATTGCTTGTACTGTTTCTTCAAAGATGAGAAAATAGCTTTTCATTAAAGAAAAAACATCTGTCCTCATCTAAATTGTGTCTACTGAAAGCTATGAAAGCAATATGCCACATAAGCCACAAAACTGAAACAGCATACCCTGCCACAAAAACACGGAAGAAGGGATTCTGAGATACCTGAATTTAGCAAATCCTAGCATGCTTACCATAGTTATTTCTGATTATTTCAGGAAGAGAGAGCGAGAGCAATTTGAGGGAGGATGTTCCTATTATTTGGACCTTCTGAAGAGTATGAGTTTAGATGGGTTTTCCTCCATTTACATTTTATAAAACAATTTTTCCACCTTCCTTCTTTTCTGTCTTTTCTCCTTTCTTCCCCTCTTATACCCTTTCTTCCTCTTTTCATTCTTCTATCTTCCTTCCTTTCCTGCCTTAATTGTTAACAGTTAACATGACACATTCCAGACTGTATTGTATTGTAAGAAAGAAGAACAGATGTGGTCTGAATCTGAGATTACATTTGGCTCATGATCCACTGATGCAGAATTTGACAAGACAGAAACAATGCAGATTATCTTAAATTTTTTCTTACTTAATATCTTAGGCAGATGAGACACTGTGATGACTTAATTCGTCATAGATCCCTATTTCTAAAGTATTCAAATTATACTCTTTCTGTTCCCATCTAATTTAGGAGGAAAGTGAAAAGATTTCCATAATTGTCACAGGTAACTCCTTGAATCTGGATCGATCTTCAAGAAGCTTTTCCATAGGATGTCAAGATTTGCTTCTTAGAATTATTTTGCAGGATACATTGCTCAGCTTGAATACTTTTCCATCTGAAGAGGTGCCAACTGAGAATCAGCCACCAGAAGAAAATTATGTGTGATACTAAAATTTAAAGGTAGGGAAAAAATAAGAGAAAGGGTACAAGCAGATTTCTTAAAGCAAGAAAAATTTAAGCTGCCTCATTTTGAACACTGCAAATAAATCACGTATGTTGAAAGTGAATTAAGACAAGATTTTGCACACTTGGGCAAAGCTGATATTCATAAAGAGATTGGGGGAAAGTGTTGCCTTTCAATTTTATTTATGCATTCACAAATGTATATTGAAAACTAATTGGAACAGATTTTACTTTGAAAATTTATGGTTCTTATTCAAAACATTTATAGCTTTCTACTAATTTTTCAGTAGTTCAGTTTGGAGGTTACAATAAGAAGTCATACACATGCTCTGAAAGTGGGGTTACTGAAGTGTCACACATATATTCTATGCCTTTATATTATATTAACTAATAATAACCAATACTTTCATATAGCTTCTTCTCCAAAACTTAAGAGTAGAGCTGCCATATGGTCAGACAATCCCATGAATGGCCAATTTATTAATTATTTTCTTAATAAAAATGTTTTTAATCCCTTAAGTGTGTATGTTACAGTAAGGTTGGATAATTTGAAAACTTTGTAAGATTTGTGAAATACTACATGAGATTTACCTCTGTCATTATGTGGCTTTAGTTACCATTCCAGAAATTCTTTTCTTTTGACCTTGAAGGAAGGCTTATGGGAAAAACGTAAGGAAATATCCACCTAAAGGGAAGGCCTAAGAGTTGACTACATTCCATGGCTCTTCTCTTCTAAAATTATTTTAAGAGACAAAATGGCATACAATATGGTATTTAGAATATGTATCTCTGTGTGGAATGACTACTTTGATAATAAACATATGCATTATCTGACTTAATAATTGTTGTGAGATTAGTTTAAATCTACTCTCTTGTAAGTTTCAGGAAACTAAAACCACAAAAGATATCATCTGGTGCCTCATAGAATGGTTGGTATTAAAAAGATAAAAAGTAGTAAGTGTTGGCAAGAACACAGAGAAGAAGGGAGATCCTTGCACAGTTGGGAGGAATGACTATTGGTGTAGCCATTTTGGAAAACAGTGTGGATGTTCCTCCAGAACGTAAAGGTAGAGCTGCCCTAAGGTCCAGCAATCCCATGGCTAGCCTCTGTTGCCTTACAGTAGCCAGGACGTGTAATCAACACACATGGCCATTAACAGTTCAATGGATGCAGAGCATGGGGCACATTACAGAAAGCTTTTTAGCTTTGTTGAAGAAAGAAATACTTCCACTTATCACAGCATGGATGAACCTGGAAGACAATGTTGTAAATGAAATAAATTGGACCCAGAAAGACAAAGACTCACTTACTTGAGAAAATTAATCCTGCTCAGACAATAAAAATGGAAGTGAATGGTGGTTGGTGGAGACTAAGAGGTTCAGAGTTGGAAGAATCCTAGTCAAAGTATACAGAATTTCAGGTCAATTGAAGGAAAAACTTCAACAGATCTACATTCTTACGGGTGTTCTTCATGATTATATCCATATTCAATTTTTAATGCAAATTCAGAATGAAGATTAAAGCTCATTGAAGCCTTGAAGATTGGGATTTTGATTCCACTTTTGGATGAAAAATAAAAGCTGACAAATTGCAGTGTGCTCATAATTGGATCATCTTCATTTAGATGCTATTATTGATGTAGAAACATCGTAATTAGTGGGTTCTGGTTTAGAGCTGGACCTTTAATTCAGTATTCTCAAAACTGTTTTATTGCCTTTCCCATTTTAATTGCTATAGCTTTTCCTAAAATTTAGTACTACACATTTAGAAATCGGTACAGTAAAATTTTATTTAGATACACTAATTTGAAGTTTATGACTTTAGCCTTGAAAAATTTAAATTTTATGCTTATTTTTAATAAGCAAATAAATAGGATGAATGACATTGTTATTGGAATTGCTGCCTACTCAAGGAAAACATTGTTTCTACATAATAAAAAAGCAATTTATTAGATATGGATAATTTTAGCATAAGTAGAAGCTGGTATGGTTAAAACTTCATATTTGAAATGCTCATTCCAAGCTATTCTCCTTTTATTAAAGTAGTTCATTAAAGTGAGCTCTGAACTAAGCAACATATGGTTAACACAATCCTAGAATTTAGAACATTTGAAGCAATCCAAATTCTTTTCTAAAAAGTTCATTATGTATATATATATATCTGCCCCTTTACTTAGACCAAATGTTTAATTCTGTTCACCAAAAAGAATAAAACTCTAAAAATGGCTTCAATCCTCCCTCCTTTCTTAGGATATGAGCTATTAATATGATAGTTATTTTTCCAATCATTGAGCTTTTATATTTTCCTCTTTGTCACGAGCCTCTACCACCACCACCCCTCCCCTTACCTCCCCTAAATCATCAAGACAGGAAAGTGCTTTATGTCATCCTTAAGGAACTCAGCAACTTACCAAGGTCAGGTAGTAAGTCAGTTATGACAAGGGTTTTAATGGTCTTATTTGTATTTAAGTTCAATATCTTGCAAGTTTTCAGGTCTATGAATATGTTTGCCATGGCATTACCCTCTTTCAATCTGAGCACAAGGTTTGCTCTGTGTGAACCACACGTGCCTGAGACTCCAAGAAAGGGTCTACTCCAATTGTGTTCATCCCACCTTGGGTTTTTAATGAACAGAGACAAATGGGGGTTAGAAATCAGATCAGTCTTCTACAGCAAAGCCTCAGCACAAGAGGTCAGGAATATTTTGGAATCCACCATGCAAAGGAAGTACCTCGTGCCCACAAGGTATAGTTTTATCACATTTCCCCTTATAAATTATAGCCACAAGCTTTGCTCAGAACTTGAGTTTTACCATGTCTCAGTGAGGGGTTTGGTTACTACTGGCACTATCTTTCCCTAAATATGATCAATCATTCATCAATCATTTCATCTCTTCAATTGTTGCTCATTTTTAAACTACACGGTCTATGGTTAATGAGACAGGAAGAAGGGGAGCTAACATTTGACTATAGAAACTATGCCAGGAACCCTTCCAAAGAATGTCTGTGTTTAAAAAAACAGGGTCCTTCTGGTGAAAGGAGACATTTGCCAAAGGTTGACCTTTTAGCCACAGAATCATAATTCAAGTTCCAAGGACCAGAACATCAAAAGCTGGATCCGTCATCGCACTACATGTTTCGCAAATCAACAAAAGGTCATCAGAGACCTCTGTGGGACCATCAGTGACTCTGAGGTCATATTCTGGAGAAGAATCATCTAATCTTCTGGTGGTGATTGCCTAACTTCTAACCTTAGAATCCAAACACTTGTGAGTCCAAACTCATCACATTTTAAGTACTATTGTATGAAGAACTGCTTCATTCATTGTTTCTTTAGAGATACTTCTTCTCCATTACTCTTGACGGAAAGATACAACACAACCTACATGGTAGAAATAAGACAGAATTCAGAAAACAGAATGGAATTGACTCTGGAGGAACCCAGGCATGTACTTCCTAAAGCCCGTGCCAGAAAGCCCTGGACACTGAGCAGAGAGCCTGGGTAGAATTTGCATATATCCACTTGTTTAGCCTCTCATTCCCAGAAGAGGGGCTTCCAGGAATGTGTCTCATTTATTTCTTCTGTCTCAACCCTGTGCTACTGACGCCAGGCTTTCCCAGGCTCTGGAGTGGCCTGGCAAGGATGGGCCGATGTCAGACAGCAGCAGCTTCTGAAGAAGGCAAGGAAGAAGCCCAGGTTAGCTACACATTGGCTTCAGCTGGACCAGCTCTGTCCACTTCCAGACACTTCAATTTCTGTTCAGTCCACAAAACGCCTGCTATAGAACCTCAGCTACCTTATTTTTTTATACCTCAATTATATCAAAAATTCAATAATTATTTACCTAGTGGATGACCATAGTACTAAAAGCCGACATAATATCCTGTCCAACCACCATTAGTGCAGATCTTGCCTCTCATAGAATTATGTAGAAGCACAGCATTATCTATCCCAACTGTACTGTCTATACACACATATCATGATTTTTTTCTTTCTACACCCCTTCCTTTGTCTACACCTGTCAAAGGTGGGCACTCCATTGACATTCAACTACCTTAGGTGCTTGAACTCGACACCACAATCCAACACAGTCCAGCATTCTACAACAATAGTGAGTTATTCAAAGAAATTGTCGACCATATCCATTTACAGCTCAGCTTAATATTATGGGCTCACGATGTATACTTCATTTTCATACTTTTCTGCTAGATGGTTAAGACCTAGGTAGATCAAGACTTATATACCAACACAAGAACTTTAAAAAATAAGATAAGTAAGCAACTACACTCTTAATTCACTGATAAGAGATATCTGCTAAAATAATATCTGTAAATATAATATCATGTATGCACCTTGTACAATACCAAAACGTTATGAAAACAGTTTGCAATGTATTAATTCATCGAATGTGTATGGTTAAGGTGTCTTGAAACTGTCTGATTGACATTTGTATTTTA